>JARHVA010001137.1:2057500-2302500 GCA_037957365.1 Torreya grandis
TTCATAGGACTAAGAGAAAACCTTATAATACTTATCAAAGAATAAGCTAAAATTATCATGTTTGGTAGGTGAGAGTTCAAGAGAGACAGTAATTAGAAGAGGATAAGATGGATTAACATATTTGATGTGAGTGATTTATGCATTAAACATGGCATTACCATCTTGAAATTGGTATGGTGCATTAGGTAAGGTTAAAATTAGATTATTTTTAAGATCAATGTTGGCAATGAAGCTATTAAAACAAGGGGTTTAAGCTTTAAAATTCCTAAGTTTATGATGTTACTAAGGAAGATGAAGTTCATGGGCATGAAGTAACTCAAGGATAACTTCATCACTAGGCAAGGTAGTAAGAGTATCATATTTCTCAATATCTACTTCAATATCTATAACTTGGTTATCATGTCTATCATACTCGAAATGGACTTGATGTACGTTAGTTGCCTTGACATCAAGTGTAATCTCAAGAGTAGAAGAAGTAGATAGAGAAGATGGGATCAGAGTATCGATGGGATCATTTATGGGAGAAGGATTAGAGCTAATGTTTGGATCAATAGGTGGTAAAGGAGATGCAAGAATTTTTGGAGGTTAAAAAGGTATGATTTTATCTACCACCCAAGGTGTATCAATAAGCATTAAATTAGTAGGAGGTACATAACCTTCAGGATCTAAGTTAAAATCTATATAAATAGTGTGCACATCTTAATTAAAATCATGAATTTGGGATAAGGTTTTATAATAATGTTGGACATTAAAGTCTTGAGATTGAGCTTGGGCCATTATATAGTTATCATCATATATTGGAGAGATTGTACATGCTTGAGAATCCAGATTTTTGAAAGGTTAAATCCAAATGTTATTGAATGTAAGAGGAGACATGATGAGAGGATAATAAAATAATTTTAAAACTCCAAAGTCATTGAAAGTGAAGGAATCCTCAGGTAGAGAATGCTCTTGATCATTACATGGAGGGGGAAAATCAGTAATCTCATCAATAAGAGGATTAGTATGATCTCTAAGTAGTAAAGAAGGTGGAAGCCATTATATAGTGTAGGAAGGTAGATTCATGGTATTGAAAGTATGTTTAAACTTATTATGTTCATCATCATCAGAATATGCAAGAGTAATTTGTAAATTAGGATTTAGGTTAGTAAACTCAGGTAAAGGATCACTATTATCTTTGGAATTGTAGGAATACAATATTGGGATTTGGGATTAGGAAGTTGGATTCTCCATGGGTTTAGATCATATTAATGTTTATATCACTTTCTATTATGAAATTTTTTAATGCATTGGATACCAGAAGAAGTAATAACCCTTATTTGATGAGTCCATGGGCTACCAAGGAGTATGTTATAAGATAAAGGTAAATTAGGGACCATAAGCTTAGTTTTAACTATCTTAGGTCCAATATTTAATGGAAGCCAAATACAACCAAGTGGATTTTGATTTGTCTTATAAAAACCATGACAAGTGAGATGAGTTTGTTTAAGATAATCCTTGTTATAACCAAGTTGTTGGATAAGCCAAAAATATGTCACATTAATACCAAAGCCTTCATCAACTAAAAATTTACATATAAGGGTAGTATTAATGGATATTTTGATAAAAAGTGGTTGATAATCAACATGAAAAATAATTTCATCATTGATCATGTCTTCTTCCAATAATTCAATGGCAGGCTTGGAAGGACACATAGTTTCAATGGTATTGACATTGGTAGGTTGAGCGTCAGTAGTAGGTGGTTCTTCATCTATGAAAGATGGATCTTAAATTTATTGGAGTTGTTTCATAAGGAAACTATGATGATAGGTTGAAGTTTCAAACAAATCTATAAGTTTAATTTTTCAAGGCATAGAGTTAAGTTCTTCAATAAAGTTCCAATGTGATTTAGAATAAAAAACATGAGGTTTGGGAGGTAAAGTAGATTTTGAAAGTATAGATGTAGTTTGAGGATTTAAAGGAGGAGATGATTCCTCTTAGATTCCTAATTAATATTAGTGGTGGTAGTATATTTAATAAGTTTTTATTCTAAAGATGGATTTTTTAGGCTTGGTAAATAGATCTTTGTGAGCTGGTGTGCAATGGTAGTTGACCTTAGTAGTGTTGACATATTAAGAATTTTTATAATATTAGTCATAACCAAAGTTGATATCATAAGCATACTTGGTATTTGGTTGATTATTTGAAAAATATTTTTAAATATTTGAGGTAGAAGCTTTAAAATCTTGTCATTTTTGAGAGGTAGCAGTGTACTCTTGATGACAAAGGTTGATCATGGATTCATGATTAAATGAATCACCAAGCATATAGGAAACAACAAATTTAGTGAAACCTATAAAATATTCATGTTAATTCCCAATGTTGGCATGGAACCAAAAAAAATATTGGAGTCATAACACTTAGGAGGAGCATTGGGATAGATGAAAGGTTTAGAGGGTAGAAAAAATTATTTTATTTGTTGAACTAAAAGAGGTGTGTGAGAAGGTGAAGGAATATCAATTTTGAAAAATCTTGGTTTGGCTTGGGAGGTATTTATAGTAATATCATTGGTAGATGTTTAAAAATATACTTTTAATAGTTTAGGATTAGTTTTAAATTGCTTCATGAGAAAGTCTTGACATTTAGTTTTATCAAGAGATTCATTAAGTGTTTGGGGATCAAAGGTTTGAATCTTATATTGAAGATTGGGAGTTAAATAAATAATAAATATTTTGAATAAGTTATCATTATTCATGTTATGGTTGACTTTATGGACCAATTATTTCCATATTTTGATAAAGTCATGAGTTGATTCGGTGGGAGATTGCTTAGCATTGATGAAGTGGCTAAGACAATTTTTGGGAAGATCATTGTGTTGAAACTCTTTAACTAAGGGATTAAACAAATATTCAAGTTTACAAATATAATGTTGGGGTAATTTTTTATACCATTATAATACATCATTAGTGAATGTTTTGAATAAGATCCTAGTTATGGTGAAGGTATTAGTTTGGATCCATTTTTTTTAAAGGTTACCAAAGGCTTTAAGAAATGAGGCAGGGTCTTTAGTCCCATCATATTTGATAGTTGGAGATATGTTACCAATATAAATGGAGACAATGAAGGGAGATAAAGGCTCATTTTTAATGGTTTAAAGCATCTTGTTATTCATTATGGGTTGAGGAATAACATTCCCATATGCATCCCTAAGAGGTGGAGGAATATAATTGGGATTAGCTTGAGGATGCATAGTTAGAGGTTGATTGACCATATTAATCAAATGATGTTGAAGTTTCATCATTTGATTGGTATTATAATTTTGCATTATATTCATTTTTTGGATTATTTGAGATAAAAGTTGAGTTGTAACAGGAGGTTGGTTGTTATTAGTATGAGCACTCCCCAAAGTGGTGTTAGGGGGAGGGTTATTACAAGATGGATTATGAGTGGGATTGTTAATTAAACTTGTGTCAATTATTCCCACATTAGTTTGAATATTTTGAAGATGAGAAGTATCTTAGTAAGGAAAGGATTATACCCATCAACTTCATCTTGTGGTGTTATTTACACCATATTATAGTTTATGGATGGAGGGGAAGAGGTGCCCCAAGAGTGATGGTTCTTTTGGGAGGAAAAGAGAAGAATAAATGAACATCCCATATAGTATCTAAATGGATTTAGGCTATCCAAGAAGATTCTGATAGGATATTTCATTATGTTTGAAGAGGAATGAATAGAATGTAAAATAAGGAAAGATAGAGAACTAAATTGACAAATAAAGAAAGCAAAAAATAGTATAGTGTCAACTAGGTCAACCTAGTATAGAGAATAAGGTCTATAAATAGTATAGGGTCAAAGGGGAAGAGGTGCCCCAAGAGTGATGGTTCTTTTGGGAGGAAAAGAGAAGAAGAAATGAACATCCCATATAGTATCTAATGGATTTAGGCTATCCAAGAAGATTTTGATAGGATATTTCATTATGATTGAAGAGGAATGAATATAATGTAAAATAAGGAAAGATAGATAACTAAATTGACAAAAAAAGAAAGCAAAAAATAGTACAGTGTCAACTAGGTCAACCTAGTATAGAGAATAAGGTCTATAAATAGTATAGGGTCAACCAGGTTGACCTAGCATAATAGATAGTGGCTAAAAAGATAGTGTATAGTCTATAAATAGTACAAGTTCAATTGGGTCGATCCAGTATAGTAGATAGAAGATGGAAAAATGTACAGGGTCGACTAGGTCAACTTAGTACAATAGATAGGGAAGATAGGGAAGCCTATAAAATATTGTGAACTAAAACAAGTTAATTTTTTAAATTAATTTGAAAATAAATAATATAAGGGAAACAAAAAATCAATTAAATTAATATTGGCTAATCTAGTGAGGCAGACAACACAAAACCTTGTACTAATGAAAGTTTTTACCGTACAAAATACAATCAAGAAAATAAAAAGTAGTATAAAGTAAAGAGATAAATAAATGGTCAACCTGAATATTTATAATATTATTAGGATATATTTTTAAATGTGATGAGAAGTTTTTAATAATTAAAAATTAGAAAGCAATCTAAAGATAGTTTCAAGTAGTTTGTGCTGAAAGAGATCTGGAGTGGTAATGATACATGCTTGGTATTGGGGTCTACCCCTTCACTTCCAACACCAAAATGATAAGGGTGTTAGGTTCTTATCTATAATATACCATTAACCATGTTTTATACTTGACTATAACATTAAGTCAACTTCCCCCTTGGTGATGAAATCCAAGTAGGTTGACCTTGTGTAGTCAAATGTTCAAATGCTTGTTTAGATTTTTGATTTGTTCATATGTGTATAAAATATAAAATAGTGAAACTAAATGATTAATTAAAAACAACCTAATTAATATATGTGATCTATTCTAAGCATACAAACAACAAAAAATGAAAGTATGAGCTAATTACTGGCACATAAAGGTTAATTCCAACTTTGAAACAAGGTACAATGTCAACACAATCAATAGTGTATTCATAAAGTATAGAATAGGGTTGAA
Source organism: Torreya grandis (assembly GCA_037957365.1). NCBI lineage: Eukaryota > Viridiplantae > Streptophyta > Pinopsida > Cupressales > Taxaceae > Torreya > Torreya grandis. The sequence continues at coordinate 2,062,514 of JARHVA010001137.1, forward strand.
ATGGTCTATCATATACTATATAATAAAGGTATAAAAATGTACAAGATTTGTAGAGTTGAACTATTTATCTAGATAGCACACAGAATACAAAACTAGGTCGATAGGGTCAATCCAGTTGACTGTAAAAGGGCAGTTTTGAAGACTACATACTAGGAAAGGAAAAATTGTAAAGAAAGAGATTGAAGGATAGAAAGGAACCTTGATGAATGATAGATGAATATTAGTAATATTATTGTTATATAACCTTATGGAATTATTGTAAATCCTACTAACTAGGTTGACTAGGTCAATTAAGCTCTATAAGAACCTGTTGTTGAGTGCTTATACTATACATGCTTGATTGGGTTGAACTACTATGCTAAATAGGATATTTAAAAGTTTAAAAAATATACTAGATTGATTGGGTTAATACATTAGTTTAGAATGGAATTTTTGGAAAGTTGAAAACTTATACTGGGTCAATTAGGTTGATACAGTAGCCTTTACCAAAAAATATGCATAAAAATTAGAGTTGGGTCGATGCAATTGACCCAGTATGGAAAATATATGATAAAAATAATGATGAAATAAGTGAATAAATCATGAAAAGGATAGTTCATATGAGTTTCACCAAAATGTATGTAATCAAAAATGCATCATATTTATAAATCAATCCTAGCTTAGAGAAGACAAAACATACCTACACTTCTGATTGGGAATACATTTGTTAAGCAGGAGCATGACCAAGATGGGTATCCACTAGATCTAATTAGATGATCACTTATCACAATACACCATGTTATGAAGTGTTTCAATGCCTATAGTCTAAAAAAATCATGTAGTAACCCTAAAATCATCCAAGGTTTAGTATTTCACTTATGTCTAATAAATAAAAAAGTAAATTTATTCTAGTACTCACCAAAGCTTGTGGCACAATATGAGGGGTTAGTAAATCAATCAAAACATGTGTAGGAGAATCTCAGTTAAGCAATTATGAGTGATACCTAATACATGGAATATGAAAAGTAATATTATTTGAGCCATTATTGTTGCTACTTTTATCTACTAAAGAGAGGAGAACAAAGTGAGAATATACTTACCTGAATGTGAACCCATCGAGACTCAATCTCTCCCTTGGCCAAAGGGGCTTCACAAGAGGTTGTTTTGGTTTGTAAGGATCACTAATAAAGGCCAAATCATCTAATATTTATCCATAATAATAGATTATCTAAGTAAAAACCCTAAGCTAAGACTCCTTAAGTCGAATGGTAGAAGAGCAGATTGTAAATAAGCATGAGTGAATAATAACTCTTGATTGTATATTGAAATAATGACAAAATGATATTATATTTATAGGTAAATCTCACCATAAATCCTTATAAATATGTCATCTATATGGGGTTGACCCACTCGATCTTGTATGTTTTTGGTCAATTATTCACTAGGTCCCAAGCTAGGTCGACCAAAGGGCTAACACAACTCTCAAGCAAAAATCTCCTAAAATAGTATAGGGTTGACTAAGTTGGCCCTATAAAATAATCAAAGGCTGAAAACTATATAGGGTTGACCTAGAAAAAATGACTATCAAAAGGGGATTAAGGTGAGGAAAAGAGGGATGAAAAGAGGAAAAATATTGGAGGAGCGTGCAAGGGAGGAGTAATAGCTTAGGGGATGGTTTTAGGAGCTGGTTGGATTGGTAATAATGTGGTAATAAGGGACAACAATCCTATGAAGCACCAATGGTCTACCCACCCCTTTCCTAGTGCACCCCTTAAGGCATACACTCATAAATATTAAGTCTTGATGGGTTCCTGTAAGATGTAAAGCATAAATATTTGACAAAAGGTTGAAAATATTATGTGTAAATAGTTAGAGATTAGAAGACATTGAGGCCAAATTAAGTTCAACTAGGAAGAAGGCAATAGAGGTGGAAGTCTTTAGGGTTAGCTTCAGAGCCACTAAGATAAAACATGCCAAGATAATAGAATAGACAAGCATGGTGACTAGGATACACCTCCTGAATATGAAGCTAATTTGATCACATCATATTAAGGCATGAAAACACTACTAGGACTTAGATGCTAAAAAGAAGGTATCCCAATAAATTCCACCTACTAGTTCAATTACACTAACTCCACCTATAGTGCCAACTACTATAGTAACATTAATACCACCTCATATTATAGTTCCCATGATAATAATAGTTTAAGTAACTAGTATATCTCTAAGTACTACACTAGTTATTATGTCATCAAACATGAGTACTACTATAGTGCTGAGGATGATTTTGAGACATATTAAGCAAGAAATAATTTAGCATGAAGGTTAATTTTGTATAATTTTTTCATGTAATGGTTATAACAAAATATTTAAGTTCTAGTTGCATATATATTGTAATTAACTAATCATTTTTGGTAACATGCATAGTTTTATTACTGATATATCTATAAGTTATCGACATGTAACTGAGACTTATCTTATTATCTATCAAGATGTAAATGAAGTGTTCTAAACTTTGAGGATAAGGTGACCCTTTCCCAAAGATATTTATATACATATAAAACCCTATTTTTAAAGGATCAAAGTTTTGAATGAATATATAGGAAGAAATCAATGATTTGATTGTCATGCAACTATGCTTGTTCTTTCTTCTTCCCTCTGCATGTTAATGAATTTGAAGTTTATTTATTTTTATTGATTCAATAATTCTGATGTGGGTCAATGCTATGGATGAATCTGACTATTTTTCTAGGAATATTAGTCTTAGATGTGCAATATCTATTAAAGATTGATAAATTTCATTAATTTATATAATTAGCATAAGTTTAATCAATAATCCAAGGTGTGTAGAGAGGTATCTTATTTAAATATAATATTTTAGGTGTGAGCCATAGTTTCCTTAGATAAATTCATGATATGAGCTATAATCTCTTATACAAAGGTGTGAAATAATAACCCTAAAAATAAATAAAATTAGTTGAGACTAGTAAGCATACTATATCTAGTTACCCTAGACTTCTAGTTGCGGTTGTTCATGAGTGATCAAAAGATGAAAATAAAAAACACTGGTTCTTGAGATACTTTCCCACTAAAGAGATAGACTGATAAATTCCATTTCAAAGACATATAACCTTTTTTTATCTTACCCTTCCTTTTTGAACTTTATTTGAGATATGACCACTATATATTAGTCTTCAACACATACAACTCATCTAGTGATTTATCCTTTTTTATTAGAATCTATGCAGCCACCCATAAACTTAGTTAAGCAATAAATAGGATCAACCTACTATTCCACCACCCAGTTATTCTAAAAACATACCTATAATGTATGCCTCAGAGTGGAACCTATTTCCATAAAGTAAAACAATATAGGTTACCTCATTTAAAACTCTTTGAGATGTGCATAAAACCCACATCAACAATATTCAAGTACTTTTACATACACACATGTCATGCTTCTACTTGAAGTGTGATACATGAATTTATAGATACATGATCTATTCCTATTTTGGATGTTGGTCATTCATTGTACTCATGTCATGTATACATTAGGGGCAAATCTTATATATTTATATACATAGGTTAAATGGTTTGATGATCACATTTCATTATCATGTTTGAGCTCATATGTACTTACACATGCCTTTATCCATGATTATATCTTACACATGGTACTTGATATGATATGCACTTGACATATTTTTCTAACACATTTTATCTATGGGAAACTATGACATTTTTTTATAACACATTGGTACATATCAATTTTACATTTCTCCATATATAGTGTGTGCATGCCTAGGAAACATGTTCTCCACACTTAACATAGTTTTATGAATTAGCCAAAGCACATAATTATATGATTTAGATTCAGAATTGTGGTAGAATTCTACACTTATACATAATTTCATCATGATACATATTTATGCATATGCTATGAATCATGTGCCATATATTTCAAATTATAAATCAGTTTCAGATTTCAAAACTCTTCTATGGACTTTTACCACATCATAGAATTTTATGTACTGATACCCTAATTGGAATTTTATGTACTTTATTAATCCAATCTACTATAGTATATATTTTACCTTTTGGTATGGTTAAGGTGACTAAATCACTCAATCTCTCCAATTTTTTAGGTTGGACTTGATTATATCATCCAACCTCACTAGGTTATAAGTATCAATGGTTGAGCTAATATCAACTACTAGGTGGAAACTCACATTTTCTCCAATATTGGAGGTATGGGCCTTCTTATACATACATACATACATACATGAATACATACATACATACATACATATATATATATATATATATATATATATATATATATATATATATATATATATATATATATATATATATCCTTGGATATATGAACTTTATAGATTTATTTATATTTGTCCTAATCTTAGTTTTAAGCTTTATAATTATACATGTTTTTCAAATCAACTTGATAATAGGCAAGGTGGTAACATCAATACATAGGTGTAGTCGTAAACCTTGATCTTTAAATTTTAATCTTTTTAGGTAATTTAAATTCCTAATTATATGCACTAATTATACACTATAAATTCTTTTGGTTTAAGGTTAGTCACTAGAAAAACATTCTATTTGGTCACATGTAAAGATAAGGTATGTATGCATACCTAAGTACACATTCCTTTCCTTTAAATTAGAAATTTCATTATTATGTTAAAGGTGGGTAAATGTAGACACTATTTTATGATTATATATCACCTCAATCTTATGCACTTGTAAAAATTAGACCTTGGCCATTCCTCTCAATTTTAAACCTTTATCACTTTTGCAAGTCTTATATTTTATCTATCTTCTTCCCCTTTACCTATCTCTTAGTTTGAGTCTTATGTTGATGACCCAAACCTTATATCTTACCCAAAATACTTAAAATGTACTTATATTCCACCTATTCAAGTTTTGAGCCTATACATATTTTCTTAGTTCATGGAAACTAATGTTTAGGACAAACACTTATGTTGACACTAGTGTCCTACCCTGATGTAAGTGTCCAATGACCTAAAATTCATCTAATTTACAAATTAAATTTATCCTAATGGTTGGCCTAAGTGATTTATTGTGAGTTATTATTCCAAAGGGATTGATAAAAATAAAAGTTAACCCTCATTCATTTCTCACATAGAAACTTCTTTCCTACTCACTAGACAACTTAAAAAAGTATTTAATCAAGAATCCAAGTGAGAAAAGCTTCCCTATTATCTCCTATTTCCATATTAGTCATAGGGAGAACAAATATATATGTCTAAAGTACTAAAGGAGCAGCCTAGGAGCTCAATTTTATTAGTTACAAGCTAGGTTATTGTTGTACTTTATTTCAACATTTTTCATGATTCACACATAATCTAATACATAGGGGAGACCTATATCAGTTTGAGGCACTCTTTGATGTATTGGCTATGTAGGCATTCACACTGATAGTGGGGTCTTTTGGGTAAGATCAAGATTGTGTGCCAACTAACCCATTTTCACCCAAGGTCACCATTAAGATTGATGACTAAGGGTTTTACCATTTCATGAGGAGTAATAGTTCATGACCTAGATCTAAATACACCATAGTGAAGTCAAAGAAAAACCTCAAAGTATCCAAGTGGTTACATACTTTTACAATAAGTATTAAATACAAGGAACTTGTATCAAACCCATATAGTAGTATCAATACAACTATCCCAGATTGACACTAGTGTTTACAAATAAAGAAGAATAATTTCTAGAATCAGGCGACTATTCTAGAATCATCTTCTAGCCTGATTTTTAGATGTCCTAGATCCAAAACTACTATAGGTTTAGAAATGACAAAGTATTTTGTTTTATATGTCATTTACATACATATCTTAGTTTTACTTTCTATATTTAGATTATCTTAGCTTAATGAATTTAGAATATGTTTATATTTGATTTTAGCACCCAATTAACCTATTATAGATCTAATTATAACCTTGTGTTTTTCATTTCTATATACCCATTTAATATTTAATTAACACCAATGACCTAGATTTTTATGATTAAATAGTAGATTTGTAATTTAAGGTAATATTAATGGATGAATAAGAAGGCAAAGAGTTTAAATATAAAAGATCATCCTAGCCAATACAATATCAAATAGAAGAGTTGGGCTGGACTGTATCAGTAAATTTGATATAGATATAAGGGACATAAGTAGTCTTGATTGCATTAGGCTGGTCAATGTAGTCCATTAGAGGTGATGATGATGATGATGAATGTATTATATAAACACTTGATGATGTATGGATGATGCAATTGGGGAATGAAGATTGGACTATATCAGGTTGGTCAATATAGTCTAAGAGCCATGTGATATGTTGGGTAGTATCAGATTGGTTAATAGTGTTAAGATTAAATTAAATTATATAAATGGTATTAGATAGATGATCCCATCACATTTAGGAGTAAAAATAATTTATTGAACAACCCATTGAGTGTTTACCAATGGTGGATTAAAGGACTATCATAAACTTTAGTTTTTGGTTTAGTGTTAATGGAATCATATAATATGCAAAACACATGAACATGATGGTTAAAATCATGTTTTTAGAAATATTATTTTAATAGAACATTACATCCAAATACCATTATTGGGCTTGGGCCATAATGTAAGCATAATCATAATATGGATAAATTTTTCATGCATGATAATATGGATGGGAAATTTTGCTAATATTATCTTTGGTAGAGAAACCCATGTTACTGAAAGTGTGAGGGTGAATTAGTGAAGGGTATTGAAATAATTTGGATATCCCACAATCATTAAAAATGAATTCATATTATGTGTAATTAGATTCATTGGTATTTCATGGTTGAGGATTATCAATATCATCATCAATCAAGGTGATAGCCCTATCTTATGGAAGGAGAGAAGGGGGAACCCATTCCAATATATAAGGGGGTAATTGAGTGGCATCAAAAATGTTTTGAAATTCATTGGGTTTGTCATCATTGAAACCCACAAATATTAATTTTAAATTATAATTCATGCTGATGTACTCCATAATAAGTGTACTATTAATATGAGGAATGTGGGGATGTGATAATGGGATTTAGGACAGAATTCCCCAAAGGTTGGGATTTGATTCATACTTGTAACATTAACCATTATGAATGAAATTTAAACACTAGCCACCAGAAGATGTAATATCTATCATATGGTGAACCTCAAAGCATGTTTTAATAAATTATAAGATATAAATCCATAATCTTAGTGCATATTGTTTTAGTTACAATGGTAAGAGGGAACCAAATGCAATCAAGAGGGTTTTGATTGGTTTTATCAAATTCATGACAAGCGAGTCTAGTTTACTTAAGATTATATTTGAAATATCAAATTTTTGGAGTATATAAATGGAGGTAACATTAATTATATAGCTGTCATCCACCAAAACTTTTATTATTAAGGGATTGTTGATTTGAATCTTATAAAGAGGGGTGGGCCATCAACTCAAAAAATACATCATTAATCATATCTTCTTCGAGAAACTCTATGGAGGATTTTTTAGGTGGAGAATATGGAGAAATTATTTATATATCATGAACATCCATAGGTTTAATACCTTTTAAGGTTAAGATAAACACTTTAGATTTTCTAGTGGGGGATTTTCAATGTCTTGCAATTGTGGCATGAGAAAATTATGGTGATAAGAAGAAGTTATCCTTAGTTGCATTAAGGGAATATATTAAGACAGATTTAGTTTCATATATAAAATTCCATTTTTATTTAGAGGTAGATCCCAAATCAAGGATTAGGTTTATTAGTAGTAATGATTTTAGGAGGAAGGTGAGAACTAGGTTGAGGCTTTAATGGTGGAGTCAACTCATTACTAGTTTATTGATCTGAGATGCAATAAAATTGGTTGTAGTATCTTCAAGAATATATTATTTGGTATAAGGATTATTATATTTGGTGATATGATATTTTTAATGGGATTATGATGGTATTTTATCTTTACCTCATTCACAAATTGGTAAATAATATAGTATTAATCATAGTTGGAATCAATAACACAAACATTTTTGTTAGAATGTTGGGTATTATGATATAATACTTGAGAAGAGTTTTAATACATCTAATTTAAATATCTAGAATTATTTATTCACTTTTGGGAAGATTTTAGATATTCATTATGGCGTCCTTGATCATAACATCATGGTCAATGTTTTCTCCAAACATGAGGGAGCCTACAATTTTTTTAAGGTTATGACATATCCCTTTAGAGTGACTAATGTTGGCATGGAACCAAAATAAATTATTAGGGTCATACCATGGTGGAGGGTTAGTGTTAGTATAAATGAATGGTTTATATTTAGATAACAACTTCATCATTTATGACATACTAAATAGAGGGTAAGGGGATGTTGGTTATCTGAATTATTTTTTCCTACTTTGGGATAAAGAGGCTTGGGTTGAGGATTTTTAGTGGTGATTTCATTGGTTGTAATTTGGAAATATTCTATTTTTAAATGGTTCAAATTGATTCATAATGAGATATTACCTTTTTATTGATTGAAAGCTTTTTCTAAGGTTTGGGAAGAGAAAATATTAACCTTGTATTAAAGAGGGCATTTAAAATAGGTAAAAAAGAGTTTTAAAAGATTATCATCACTTCTATTATGGTTTGTTTTGTGTGATAAATAATTCCATCATTTGATGAAAGTGTGAGTAGATTCATTATTAATTTTATTAACATTGATTAAATGGCTAAGGCAATTTTTTAGGAAGATCATTTTGTTGAAACTTAATTAGATCATTGAATAAATCCTATAGTTGTGTATTAGAATGTCTAAGAATTTTATTATACCATTCTAATGCATCTCATCTAAAGGTTTTGGCTAAAATTATGGTGGCATCAAAGGTATTAGTTTAAACCCATTCCTTGTAGAGATTGCCAAAATATTTAAGGAAGAATGCATGATCCTTAGTCCCATCATATCTGATAGTTTGAGACATGTATCCAATGTATATGAAATTATTAAATTAGATAAATATTCATTTTGAAGATGTTGAAGAATATTTTTATGCATAGGAGGTTGAGGTATGATATTCCCATTATCATCTATAAGATGAGGAGGAATAAAAATTTGATTTGGTTGAGTCATGATGACTTCAGTTTGGCTAGCCATTTTTAAAATATGGTTTTGCATTTGTAGAATTTGAGAACTATTATATATTCGCATAAGGTTATTCTATTTGATAATTTTTGCAAGGACTTGAGTTGTATCTTTATATGGATTTTGATTATAGGTATTAGGAAGGGGATTACCAACATTAATATTGGGAGGAAGGTTCCCAACATTAGTTTTAGTTTCCCAAACCATCATAGAAGAAAAAGGAAGTTTATTGAAGCCACCATTATTATTAGGAGAATAAATGGTGTTCTCATCAAGATTTTTAAATATTTTTGAATCATATAGATCTTCAATTTGGTTGATTTCAACCATGTTACATGAGATATATCTGGAGTGAGTTTTGAGAAACATGCATTGTGAAGAATTATCTTAAATAGTGGACAAAGTAGAAAGAAATGAACAACCCATGTAAAATCTAATTAGGTTGAGGCTATAAAAAGAGATATTAATAGATGTCATCATGATGATAAGTGGGATATAAATTTTATAGTTAAAATTTATTAACTAAAAATTGAATGGTATCGAGTTGGCCCAGGTAGTTAGTTTCTAGATCTGATAGGATAAAACATATCAAATTGGTCAATCTAGTACATGGAAAAAAGGTGACAATACTAGTGTTGGGTTAAAACTAATTATATCAGGTTAGCCAATGTAATATTTCTAAGACTAGATTAAATTAGGTTATATCAATCTAGATGATGTAGTTATATGGGTAGAAACTTTGAAAATTAGGTTGTATCGAGTTGGTTGATGCAATCAAGTTGGAAGAAGCTAAGTATAATATACTATGTTAGGCTAGTCATTCCAGTCAATAAATAAGATACTAGGTATAATATACTATATTAAGTTAGACAAGTTAGTCAAGTTAAAAGGAAGACTAGATAAAATAAAATTTATCAAGTTGGTTGATGCAGTCAATATGAAAGGAAATTGTAGTAGTGTTGGTAGATATAATTTTCTATAGGATGGTAAAGAATGAGACTATCATTCTGGATGGTTAGGCAAAAAACACTTGTAACTATATCAAGATGGCTGATTTAGTTCATAAACATGTATAATTATATATGTATAGATAATGATATTATAAAACACAAAATAAAATGGTATTGGGTTGGGAAATGTAATATACAATACAACAAGGAATTCAATCAAAAAATTGAATTTAACTTACTTTTAAAAACCAAGATCTAGTAGATATACTAAAAATATTTTATTGATAGTATGAGATATCAAATATACTTTCTTGTTCATTTATTAACATCATCTCAATGTTTAAGATCACTAAATACATAGGATAAACCATGCCTATATCCTGCTAACTTTTTTTTCAAGGGTACATTAAGATTAACTTCTTTGGGTGATAAGATCTTATCAAGTGTACAATTTAACCAAAGTTATGGTTGGTTTCCTAAGTTCAATAAAAATGGAATCCTATGTGTTTTTAATATACCATGAAGTATGTGGAAACTAAATTCAATATTTAGTGTTGTAATATAGATATGATTATTAGGGTGAACCCATTGCACCATAATGTCTTAAAATATTACATCATGTAGCCCTGTATGATAATCACTAAATAGTTTTAAAACTTTTAGAACATAGTTTCTATGGAAAACCAAACAAAGATAAAATAAAGTTTGAAAATTAATGTCAAAAATAAATTTCTAGCATTCAGTGAATTGAAATAAATAGGCTAACAATGGTATCGGGTTGAATGATATAGTTCAAAGCTAAATTTTTCTAAAATAGAAACACATAAAACTATATAATTCTAGCCAATATAGTTAACAACATAAAACATAATTGTATCAAGTTAGCTAATATAATCTATTCAAAATCAAAATGGACTTGAGTTAGCCAATGCCATTCACAGATAGGGAGAAAAATGTATTGTGTTGGCCAATGTAATTTTCTATAAAAATGAAAAATGATACACAATTTTATCGAGTTAACTAATTTAGTTAGATACAAGGATGAAGTTAATGGTGAGTTTCATTTTAGGTTTACTAAAATGTATGTAGGTCTAGGATTAACACAACTATCCTATTTAAAAATATCCAAAATTAGATAAGGTTAATCAAATATAGTCTATGATACCTAATGTTTAGGTAGTGACCAATGAATCCATAACCCTAGAAAGAGGGTTGCATATATTTCCAATACCAAGAGGAAATATTTCTATATCTTAATCCTATGGCATGATTAAATATATCTAGCTATACCTATAATGAAAGTAAATGATTGCAAATAAGAAATCTAAGTAGTTGTTTAAGTAAAGTAAATTAAAGTAAAGTAAAGGGGAAGGGTTAGAATTATAAAAAAAGGTAAGGTACCATGGTTGAAAAATAAAGGTCTAAGAAACCTAAAATGGAATATAGAAAGTCTAATAAATCTTATATCCACACTAGTATAAGTGTAGAGAAAACCTAGACAATGATACCCACACATTCATTCCTTAATCAACAAACAACATCCAACTATTAAGTAAATAAATTAAAGATATAAGGTTATAAATACTTAACTTGATGGGGATCCATCAAACCTCGATATCCCCCTTGTCTAATGGTTTTTTTTCAATATATTTCTATGGTTGTGAAGACATAAAATGGCTGGTATAAGACCTAAAAATACTCCCCCTAACTTCTCCTATTCAATATCTAAGACTTTCACAAGACAAGCTTCCTTTAAGATAAGATTCTATAAATAAATCCTCCAAATGTGACTTAGGTCAAAAGTGTGATTGAAATTAAAGTAAATAAAGTGTATTTTATTATGTTTGGGATGAAATATGACTTGTATAAATAGTGATCAAATACCCAAAACCAACACTAATCACTAACCTAGTGACATCAGCTAGATTGATATAGTTAAGAGATGTTGGCTAACACTAAATGGTATCGATAAGGATGATACAATACAAATTTTAAAAAATAGGCTTTTAACTACATCAAATTATTTAATATAATATATGAATGTAAGAGCTTCTAAACAAATAGTATTGGTTGGGTTGATGCTATAAGATATGAGGAAACTCACATGGTTTAATGAGATATGATAGAAGGAGGTAGGTAAAAAGAGAAATATAAGGGAGTTGAATTGTTAATATAATTATATGATCATGACATAGATAAAAAAATCTATGAAAAATCACCATAATCCTACCCACCCCTTTCTTGGTGCACCCTTTAAATCATGCACTCAATGAGATTGATGCTCAAAAAAATACTACAAGAGAAAAAAATAATAAATGATAAACTAAAAAATATCATGTGTATACACACCCTTTACCTTATTATTTTAAAATTTGGTTGGTTAAAAATAAGGAGGGAAAGGTATTTTCATCATATCTCAGTCAAAAGGATAAGGGCAGAACTCCTATAAATTTTACTTCTTGTTTTAGGTTCCCTCCTATACTCTTTTTAGAGCATCCTTCATGTCTTTTCATTCTTTCAAAAATTTCATGCCCTTGAGTGGAAACAATGGGGGTAAGGTAAATTTAAGTTTAGATGGATTAGGGGTGTAATCAATATCTAATTTTTTATGGTTGGATTGGTGTAAAGTTTTTTGAAATAAATGATTAATAGAGGAAGCTAAGTTTTATAAATGTTTTATTAACTATTGAAGTTGGTCAAACATGACTTGGGTTTGGTCATAATGGATTTTTTGTACTAGAACTAATTTAAATTTTACAACGTTGACATGGGAAACATGTGGATTAGTATTTTCATTGGTTGACTCTATGTCTGCTTTGTTTTGGCTAATGGGGTTTTTATAGGTGGATTAATCTCAATTTGAAGTAATTTTTATGTTCTACTTATGATGTGGCTTAGGTTTTTTGGATTTTAATTTGAATGGAATTTGGCTTCTTTCTCTGAGTTTAATAAGGATATCATCCTTTTTATTAAATAGGTATTGGTCTACTTGTCCAAAAACTTATTCACATTTTAAAAAATCATTACATTCATTATTCTACCTACTTTGGTTTTTGAGGCTATTATTATCATCATCATGTATTTTTTTCTAATTAAGAGGTTCATCAAAGTGAAATGGTTTTTAGTTGAAGTGTTTTTCATGTTAGGATTTTTATTCAATTTGGATTAATGTCTAGTTCTAGGTGTAATTAGTTTAGTGAGGGTTTATTTTCAACTATTTTAGATTTATTACTACTTTTTCACAAAGGGGAAAAATAATCACACACACAACACACCATATGATAAACAAGTGAGAGTGAAACCGAATAGTGTTCCACAAATAATGCCTCAAAGGTACATTATGGGTAATATTAGAGAATTATGTATTTTTAACACCACTATGTGATTATAACCTAATGGTTCCTATGCTAGGTTTACACAATGATTATTTGTTATACCTTTCATTACCTAAGTACCAAGTATATGATACAAGGGTATCATCTAAGGATTACATATTAGTGGTAAAATATACCTCACTTCACTTGATTATTAATTAATATTAGCCACTTAAGATGAATGCTTGAAGAAAGTTTTATAGTTCATCAAAACATAGACTCAGATAATACTTGGTGATGAAATACAAGTTGTTAGACCACTAAAAAAAGGAAAAAAAAGGTTAACACCATTTTTATTTTTCAATATTTCCTTTTAGCACAAGGAAATATAATACATGGTAAACCTAAGAGACACAAGTGAGATTTAATCTTTTTTTTTTTAAATTTTAAAAGATAGAATTTTTGGAAAAGTGGAATAACATATGAATATTTTAGTCATATTCACACAAATAAAAAATAAAATAAACATTCCTTAATTTTTAGTTATGAATATATGATTAAATCTATCTAATTTATAGTCTTCTTATAGTGAACCTGTATAACATTGGTTAGTAGTTTGGAAATATAGGTCTTTGACAAAAAATTCTTATAAATTAGTACAAAAATCATAAACATTAAAACTCAATACGTAAATGCTAATAATTAAGGTATAAATTTTATCATTAGATTAAAATTTTTATAAATATGAAATCTAAACTATATAATAGAAACATTACTTATTAGTGTGAAAACACTATTACTCATAACTCAAACACTAAATTTCAAACAAAAAATGCCAAAGAATAGAGAATGAAATTATAAACATTATTTTTAAGAATGAAAATGTTATTCTTATTACATAAATGCTAAAGGCCATATCATAAATGATTAAGTTAAAAAACACTAATATTCAAAGCATTAACACTATTCTATAGAATAAAAAATGCTAATATTACCCATTAACCATAATGTACCTATACACCTACTAAAGAGGAAACATGTTAAAGGAAATAGCCTAAAACAAGAAAAAAATAAGGATAAATTGAGAATGGGAATGGTCCCACTAGATGTGCCAAAAATGTATATGCAAAACTTAGAGATTGAAAGAAAAATAAGAATAAATATAAGATTCTCCTTTAAAATTAAACATATTTGATAGAGAAAATGAAAACTAAAATAACTATTACCTTCATGTTACCAAGTGAATAATACATCCTTCATGGAGGGATTTTATTATGATTTAATGATTATGGTTGCTCAATATGTGTGTAATATTTTATCAATGTGTCTACAACATGTAACTATGTTAATTTCTCAGCTTCTAAGATGACAATGATTTAGATTCAAATTAAAAATATTGATGATTATAATGAAGTATGAATGGTCAATTCATATATTTTTGGATGAGAAAATGAAATGTTGAGATTTACTTGATCAAATTAGAAACTTAATTTTGGATGGATTAAATTAACTCGATATAAATATTGAATGCTTTGATTTGATTTTAAAAATATTTGATTGGTTTGATGAGGAATTTAATTGATTTGATAATTATTTATTTATGTTATTTATTATATTTTTTGATATAGAAGAATAAATCAATGAATTAACTAATTATATGATTGATTTTCATTTTTGAAGAAGTAGTTGATTGAGTGATGACATGGAGTGGAAGATGGGAGAGGATATAATCATTTATTTATTTAATTTATTAATTAATTATGTGTTAGTTAGTTAATTAAATCCCTAATCAAATCTATGCACATAATTAATTAATTAAATAAAATAACAATGTTAATATCCTCTCACATATTCCACTCTATGTCATAAATTAGTTAACTACTTGATAAAAAAGAAAAATAAATCCATGTAATTACTCAATTCCTTGATTTATCCTTGCACATCCAAAAATCAAATAAATCAAAAAGAAATCAAATTAGTAAACTTCCTAATTAGACCAATCAAATCAGCTTTAAAGTAATTCAAAACATGCAAACTTTATATCAAGTGATTTAATATCATCAATGTAAACTCAAATTTTTAATTTGATCAAATAAATATCAACCATCCATTTTATCATCATAAAATCTATAAATTTACCCCTCATCATTCATTATAATCAATAGGATTCTAAATTTTAATTTGAACCTATATCATTTTAGCAATCAAATAATCAACACAAATACACACTATTGACATGATACCAAAATATTGCACATGTCTTGAGCAACCAGAATCATTAAATCATGAGAAAATATAAGCCCATAAAGGAGGTATTATTCACTTGGTAAGGTGAAAGTAAAAAATATTTTCTTTTTCATTTTCTTAATTAGAGGTGTTTTTTAAGTTTAAATTAGGAGATTATATTTATATTTATTTTTATTTCAAGCTCTAAGTTTTGCATATACATTTTAGTGCATGCTAGCTAGGAATGTGTTACAATAGGATTATGGAGGATTATTTAATCATGGATTGCATGAAGAAGACTAAATAAGGGTGGAAAAATAAGGGTTTCTACAAGTCTATTATAAAATTACAAACATCAAAGAATCATATAACATATAAAGTAGTCTACACCATCTAAGTATGTAAATGTCACAACATATTGAAATAACATATCCATCCAACATAGTAAAAATCATGAAAAATGTCTAGTCATGTGTAATAAATAAAAGTAGTTCAACATTTTAAATGGAAATTTCATATAAATCTATAACCTGTAATCTATGGAAGAAGATGAACCCAACATTAGTATGTGACCTAGGTATAGGAATGATCCAAATTTTATGCATCCATATATCATGTGAATTTATATGACCTACATATCACTCACGTACCATGTAAAATACATTTATTTATATAATTAATATGTAATATACCAAAAATGTCATTAATAACATACATAGATGATATAAAATAACAATCATGTCATACTCATGTCTTGATGTTTAATTTTTTAGAATACTTGAATGTTTTTATATTTTTAATTTTTTTGTTTCTTTTGGGTATATTTGAGTATTTTAAAATCTTGACATGCATTTATATAATCAATTAAGTCATAGTAGAAAGGATTAAAAAATAGAATAATGAGAGGGATCTAAATAATCTATGACATGTTAAGGTATAATGTGCACCAAATGGTAGCAACATGGTTATGTGTAGGAAAAAAATATTACCCCATTGTATAAATTAATTAAAACATCATATATTTTAATATTTTATGGGAGATGGATGAGGATGAGGATGAATCAATGCATATGCTCATAAATATATGTTATCATTTAAGTTTAATGGAATCCATAACATGTATATGTAATCAATATATAGGAGTTATATGGTAAAATTACAAAAAGGATGTGCAATAGAATGATACTTATATGAAGGATGAATTATTATAAGATAAATGCCACAGATGTCTAAATCAAGATAAACAAGCAAATGGAAAGGGTAAAGTAATAATAGAGTAATGTAAATAATAATGACCAATGAAATACCATATGTATATATGTATGTGAATATAGAATAATATATGAAATAATAAATTAGTACAACATCAAGACTCTATGTATAATAGATTATGTTCCTACCAATCAAATATCCCATCAAGGGAATGCTCATATTAAGGTATTATATCATTATGTATGACTCATCAATTGTATTTACATATTCATCCTACATTTTAGACATGTCATTCCAATCATATTTTGTATTCATAATAGGGTATGCATAACCAACCACACCATATTATATAATTGATTTGGAATATTTATTTTATCTTTAATATGTTCATTGTCATTAGTATCATTTACCTCAACTATGGTTGTAGAATAATTTTATATCATCACATTAATCATAGTAGAATAAATTATTTTCACTTTCTTTTCTTCCTTTTGATATTATTTCATAGGACAATATTACTTAGGTAAATATGATTTATTAGTTTCCACTTTCATAAGTACATGTTTTTGTTCACCCATTTGATACTTTTTGTAACTTGTCTTTTGTAATTTTTCCTTTTCCAAATTTTCCTCATGTAACCTTTATTTTTTTAATTCATCCTTTCCATGATTTTTAGTTACTTGATTCATATTTGGTACCCATACTTGTGTATTATCAAGTCTTGTATTATTTGAGATAAGATAAGGTCGTCTCCTTGTGGTACATTTTATATAGGTTTGAGGGACCATTGGTTACTTTATAGGAATGTCCTAGGATATCTTATCCTTCCTAATCTAAGTAGTAGAATAATAAGGAGAGAAGATCCTTTTTTTTACTATTGTCATTTGTATCAAATGTGTTAACCCTTCTATCCAATATTTTAGAACTTTTTTTAATGTATATATATTTTATCTCTATGTTTATTGATACAATGATAGTTTAAAAAAGGCCTTTACCAAACACTTTCAAGGTGATGATGAACATGATAGAAATTATAAGGTATCTTGATTATTTTTTTTAATTTGGTACATGTAAAGATGAGGGTTTTGAAAGGCCCCACAAACGTATACAAAGGAGATGAAACATATTTTAATAGCAACTCACTTGGAATAAATCTACTACAAGAACTTTAAAAAATACTATAAATCAATATACAATAAAAGGACAACACTAAAATGAGTAAGGAACATATCCAATCCATAGTGGATTAAAAAAAAAACTTAAGCAAAAAGGTTGTAAAACTTCCCCTACCTTATTCCTTATTTTTTCCTTTCTTAACTCATTTCCATCCTTTCAAATGATATCTAATCACCTTTATTATAATTTAAATTTTATATTTAAATTTCTTCTTAGATGACATAGTTTTGATCATTTTTTAAATCTATAATATAATTGACTTACCTATAAGATCTTTTGAGTTCTTTAAACCACTTCCTTGGTTATTTATTTGATTAGATTTTTTATTTGATTAATTATTTCTATTTTGATGTCCATTTTTTTTTTGGTATTATTTTTATTACTTTTTATGTTTCTACCATAGGTTCTTATCTCTATGTTCAAATATTTTCCCTTATCTTGGTGTGTCCTTATAACCCTTTCCATTATTTCCATGGTATTTCCCTTTATCATTTCCTTAGTTTATTCTGACTCTTTATTATTCATACATCCCCAAAGTTTCTATGGTCATTCTTCCTCATTTTTTATTTATATGATAGGTTTAATTTAGGTCAACCTCCTCTGGTCTACCTAAACCAAGTTTTCTAGTAGACAATAGGTCCTTATTTGCTAAAGGGAGCTCTCTAGGATATTCCTTTTGTTGGTCCTTATTAACTAATTATCTAACCTCTTTTATTTTCCCATTGATTCCATAATACTATCTTCTAGTTTCTTAGTTTTCTCTTTTCTTTTACTTATATGATCCATGGCTTTACTATCTAGGTAGCTATTGGGATCACGACCAAATTTGTCACCTTTAGTACATGTTTTCATAGACAATTCATATACAATTTATTGGGTCCAAATTTTATGTTTGGATTTTAGTTGATTGGAGTATAAAATAATCGTACCTTGGGACATATTAACATAAAACCTAGAAAAATGAGTCTCTATCTTGGATTTGTATCTATGTTAATAGCTATAGGTTGGATAATAGCTTTGGCTATTTTGAGAAGTATTTCATCTTAATAAAATTCTAGGGGGGGACTTGGTAATCTTACTAAGAGAGGAAATACTTTGAATGTTTACTTGAGAAATTCAAAAATAAACTTATATTTTTCAACCAAGTTGGATTTACCTAAAAATCATGGTCTCTCTTACATAACACTGAAGCAATCTTCTTAGTTTAAAAAGGAAAATAAGAATAGATTGTTCATCATAGCTAAAATCTCTAGGTGGATTTTTTTTCTTCCAATTCCTTAGTTTCCATTATATAACCACATATGTGTTGGGTTAGTTCCCATAAACTTTCTTTTATTAAATTTTTAAAGATTTATATTTTCCCTCTCAACTATCTCATCAGGGATGAATAGTGAATTTCATAATTCTCTACAGAGGTATATAATCTATAAGATTTTTAGAGTACATGGAGATAAAAATTATTTACTAAAATTTTAGTTGGCCTAATACCTATCATCCTTCTCTCTTGATTCATCAAATGCCTAAAAATTTTTAGTGGAAATCTGATGCTCCTCCTTGCTACCATATATGACTTTAGTCTTTTCATCCAAATCATAGGCCTCTCCCTCATCCACTAGCTCCCCTACTTATTCCCACCCATTAATAATTTCAAACACTCCCCCATCATTTCATCTACTTCAATCCATCATAGCTTTATTAAGTTCTTATTAATTAATGTAAGCAAAATAACACTTGGCTTATCCTTAAAAATCTCAAAATTTATGGATTGATTCATGTTTGAAGGAGGTGAAAAAAATTAATTTAGTGTCTTATAATTTATCCATGTGGGATCTAATTTATTATCCATGCCCTTAGATATAAATTTTTATTTATGAATGTTATTGTTTGTATCAATTGCCTCATGTGTAAAATACATTTTATTAACTTCTTTAGTTTTACATTGTTGTTACCTCTCAAGACATATTTGAGATGAAATATTTTGTGACATAATTCATATGGAAAACCAAATATTTAGTTTAAATTAACATTCTCAAGATTCTTAGTTTGTGAATTTTTATCCTCAAGTGATGTAACCTTTAGGCACAATGTTTTAATTTAATTTTGAAGACCACCTATTATATGTATTATGGAGATGATATGGCTTATAGGAATGGTGGTGGTTTTTAAAGATTAATTCATTGGTTTTAACTAACTATCATCATAAATATTTGTATCATCACATTTCATGGAATCAATCTCTATGAAAACATCATTGCAATCATTACATAACTTGGAATCAATTTCTATGGAAGCATCAATTCATAATTTTGAATTAATTTATATGTAAACCTCATTGCATAACTTAAGATTATAATCACATTTATTTATAATAATAATAACAAGTTTCATGCACATTTTTTACCCTTACATTTTGTAGCAATGAATAATATTACTTTTATTTGAAAATTTGTTATGGTAAACTATGTGTGCTAAATGGATATTATTCACACAGTTAATTATGTGGAGTGATATGATGTATCTCTTAATTAAGTGTATATTTTTTATTCATATATTAAATTTATCTCTTATGAACACACATATCTATTTTTTTTTACTTTCCTCTTGTTATAGTGTATTATTTATATAAGAATGTATTAAAAAAAAGTAGGAGAAATAAGATCTTCCATTTAAAAATTAATTTGTTCATTTTATTATACACTATATGCATCACTATTATACCAATTATCTTCATAAAAACACTCATTTTATTCATTTAAATAACTTTAATTATTAATTATACAAGTTTTAACATTCATCCATTCATTACCATAAGAATAATGAAGGGAATGGCTAGAATAATCCATGGAATGGTTATAAAAAACAAAGCCAAAGGATGATGGATAATTGGATTTTAAGATGGATTATTGATTTTTAATTTATCAAAGCCTAAAATTTAAAGGAGTACAAATATAAATCATACTCTTAAGATAAGAACAAACATAGATAGTAGTATTTGATAAGGGTCAAATAAAGAACCAAATGATCCATGAAAACTATGATAAATATTTTTAAGTTGATTCATTTTTTGATTAAAAAAAGAATCTAAATGAAATTTAGAAGTTATATTTAAAATTGTTACACCATTCACCTTATACATGTATTTTACTAAAAAAAAGTCAATTATAAATTTTGAAAATTCTATACACGGATTTTTTAAAAACAAAAAATAAGTTAATTAACCACTCAATACAACTAGAAAAAACCTTGGAGCATTTGAAAAAATATATCATTTTGGATTAAATATTATAAAAATAAGGAATGAACCTAATAAATTAACCCCTAATAGGATAATATGCATGAAACCCTAAGGCCAAAATTGAGAATACATCAAATTTTCACTTGTGCACTTGGAAAATTTTACAAAATCAAGTTTGAAAATGAAACACAAAGGCATAAATATAAAAAAACCTAGAAATAAGGATGAAACCCTAATGAAAACATAGGGTTTGATGTTCTCAATAAAATATATGGGTACACCAATATATTTTGCCCTATTTTGGTTAATGAAACTTAATTAGGATATAAACTAGTTGAAATTAATTTAGATTATAAGATATAAAAAATATACAAATATTTATGTAAGTGCTTGTAATTGATTTGAAAATGCAATTTAGTAATTACGGAAATTAAAACAAATGTATAGATACTTAGTAGTTAACTACTTATGAAATACTTAGGCTATAGAAAAGAAATAAGAAGGATGCAAAATTGAACTATAATTCTCTTAGATCATGATCTAGACTTTTATGTTTTCCAAGACAATAATTTTAGCCTCATGTTGGTATTGTTGGACATTGTGTTTCTAATTTTAAAGTTTGTTCTATGTGTAATATCTTGTCACTCATGCATATCAATATGTGACACTTTCCCTATTTTTTATTTATATGATTTTCAACTCCATAATCTCATATAACCCAAGATTATGATTGTACCTCATCTTGGCCATCAATATGTCTAGTTGTATAAGACCATTAATAGATAACCCCAAAAAGATCCTAATAATTTTTGAATTAAAATATAACATAAGTCCTCATTGGGAATTTTACAATAACCTTAAATTTGGGCCATAACGTTTTGAGATGATATTGAGATCTTTAAATAAATAAGGGACCACAACTTCCATAGGTCATACCTCCACAAATTAAAGACTACCAAATTATCCCCACCTCTGTCTCATGCATGTATTCAAAATTTTATTCTCTTTAGATAAATATATACAATAATTATCATCATAAAACATTTTATCTCTTTGACGTATTTATAACACCACTTATTTAGTTTTCAAAAACATAATACTTTGACCATTTCATGCTTATGAACTATTGTTATGCTAATTATCACACAAAACTATTTTTATATGAATTTTGGAGCTATTGTGTATTATTCAAGATCTACTTAGAATATTTTGACAACAAATTTCCATATAAATCTTGACTTGGAATAGTCTGGTAATTGTTTTAGTATTATCTTTGTATGATAATATAGGATTCAAAATAGTTTGGAGCCATACCTGAAGTATCTCAAAATGATTTGAATGTGAACAAATGGATATAACATGTTTAAATTAGGGTATAAACATATCTATAATGAAAGTTTAATATACTATCTTGTCATTTATACATCTCAACATGTGATGATTTCCTTGCTTATTCTTTGTATGATTTTATAACTCCATAGTCCTATACAACTTAGGATTATAATTGTACCTAATCTAGGCATTTATATGTATAGTTGTATAATAGCCATGATATACACCAAAATAAAATATTATTTTTGTAGAATTTGGGTATAATATATCTCCTCCTTGTTCATTTTTACCACCCTTAAGTATGGGTTACAATGTATTGAAGTTTATGAGATGATATTGGGATATTTATAGAATTTAGGGAATACAATTTACATAAGTCATATTTCCACACATGAATGAATATCCTATTATCCCCACATATTTCTCATGCATGTATCATATCATATGACTCTTCAAATTTTAATTCTCTTTTGATAAATATTTTCAAATGTTGTCATAATCGAATGCTTGTATCTCCTTTATAATTATAATGCCACTTGTTTATTTTCAAAAAACATATTACTTTGACCATTTCATGCCTATGAAATTTTGTCATGGCATTTGGTCATGAAAAGTTATATTTCAAGGAATTTTGGAGTTATGGTGTATTATTAAAAAGCTACTCGGAATATTACAACACTAAATTCCCATACAAATCTTGAGTTGGAATAATTTGACACTTGTTATAGTACTAACTTTAATGATAATTTTAGATTCAAAATAGTTTGAAGATAGAATTGAAGTGTTTAAAAATGTTCTAAATGTGAATGTATTTATATATCATGTTAAAATTAGGTTATAAACATATCTATATTGAAATTATAATATAGTATCTTGTCACTCACACATATGAACATGTGATGCTTGCTCTATTTATTGTTTATAAGATTTTGTAACTTCATAATCCCATACAACCTAGAATTATGATTATACTTCATTTTTTCATTAATATGTCTAGTTTTATAATACCCTTAATGGATAACCTAATTTTTTTTTTTTTTTGAATTTAGGTATTATATAGTTCCTCCTATATTTTCATCACCCTTAAGTGTGGTTCATAATGTTTTGAATTCCATGAGATGATATGGGTATATTTAAATAAATTAGGTACTAAAAATTTCATAAGTTATATCTCCATAAATTATGGACCATCCTATTATCTTAACCTCTATCCCATGCTTGTATCATATCCTATGACTCTTCAAAATTTTATTCTCTTTTTTTAAATATATGAAATAATTTTCATCATCAAAAACTTGTATCTCCTTGATATGGCTCAAA
Organism: Torreya grandis; assembly: GCA_037957365.1. Lineage (NCBI taxonomy): Eukaryota > Viridiplantae > Streptophyta > Pinopsida > Cupressales > Taxaceae > Torreya > Torreya grandis. The sequence continues at coordinate 2,086,426 of JARHVA010001137.1, forward strand.
CATTAGTTATTTAGTTTCCAAAAATAGATTATAATGACCATTTTAGACTTATGAAATGTTGACATGTTATATGGTCATATAAAACTATGTTTCTATGCATTTTATAACTATTATGCATTATTTATGAGCTATATAAAATATTCCAATGCCAAAATCTTCCAATGCCAAACTCCCATATAAATCTAAAGCCAAACCTGAAGTGTCTCAAAATGATCTATATGTGAGTACATGGATATTATATATTGAAATTAGGGTTAAAACACATCTATATTAAAATGTTATACTATATTTTCATTCATAAATCTCAACATGTGATGCCTTACCTATTTTTTCTCTATATTTTATAACTCTATTATCTCATATAACCTAGGACTGTGATTTTACCTCATCTTGGCCATCGATATGTCTAGTTGTCTAATACCCTTAGTAAATAACCCAAAAAATTACATTTTTTATAATTTAGGTATATTAGAGTTTTAAAAGTATGAAACTTACTAAAATAATAAATTTATATGATAATTTTGGAGTTTAAAAAGTCTGGATCTAGATTTAAAGTAATCTTGTGCAAAAATGACTAGTGGGCTTGTTGTTACTCTATGCAATCGTTCAACATACATGTAAAAATTTTCAATATAGTAAAAATGGGATTAGTATATTATCTTTTTGAGTGGGAAAATACCAAGATATTTATTTTGATGGAATTATTACAATTATTACTAGTAATCTTGTTGTTACTTTATGTTATAGTTTAACATAACATGTAAAGCTTTTCAATTATAGTGCAACTAGGATTAGTAGCTTATTGTTACTAGAAACTTACTTTTTATTAATCTATATATATTCAATTTATAATTAAAATGTGCTAGAGGTAAAAATAATTTGGGGTTAAATCAGTTGTATTAAAATATTCCTCTAATTTTACTTAAGATTTATGAAACATTCATTCACTTGCATACATCAATTAATGAATACATGAGCATCTATGAAAGCAAAAAATATAAGGACATAAGATATATGTCATAAAAACTCTATATGAATAAAAAAAATTGATGAAAAACTTGAAATAATATCCTATAAGTAATTAATCAACCTTTTAGTGAGTCACCAACCCCATAAGGAGCACCAACCCCTCACTGGTCAAGCACCAACTCAACTAGTGATTTTAGCAAACTTCAACCTACAAGAAGGCACCAAACCCCTATGAAACCAAGAATGAACTCATATACCTTGAATATATGATCAACCTTGGACACCTATTTATTTATCAACTCAATATGACCTCTTTTATTTTCTCTTCTCACACTTCTTTCTCTCTCAATAGCTTATTAGGCCTCCTTGCTCAATTAACCCTCTCCTTCGAATAATTAGGTTAAATGACCTTGATAAACACCTATAAAAACATATTTATATACTCATGTAATATTAAAATAATATATTTAATTATCTTCATTCCCTTAACCTATTCTCTAAAACTATATTTCCTTCGCTCAATAGTTCAATACTCTAACTAGTCAAAATAGGCTTATTAGGCCTTGACTTTATACTTGATTTTTTATCATACCCATATTGGTCATAAAAGGTAATAAAAACACTTGTATTATAATTTAAATAAATCAATACACATGTTTAAAAATTAATAAAAACATTAAATAGGTTAGTCATTACCCTTAAGGGGTAAAACCACCATTAGGCCTAATAGAGACCTAATGCAATTATGCCTTCCCTAAGCACATGTTTAACTTAGACCTGATTTAAAAAAATTTAGGCTTAAATAATGCATTAAAAATTAATATTATAATTTAATATACCCATATTAATCTCTCCTTATGTCCCCAACACTATTTTTCTCTTTTCACTCCTTGCACTATCCAATTAGGTCTACTTGCCATTAGGCCTTTTCACTACTAGAAAGTATGTCTTATAAATTTGAACCATATAAATAAATTTAACACATAAAATAATATTTATATGATATTTAAGACCTAAAATACTTAAAAATATTCTTTTTATTGACCACAAAGGCAAAAATACCCCAAGAACACCCCTGCAGATGGCTTATTTATAACCACCAAACATTGTCAACAGAGAGTCAACAACATTTGACTTCTCATAATATAAAAGGGATTTTTATTGAGGAAAATAAAATTAATATGATAATATTATAAATTTATAACACCTTAAATATCATTTTATCCTTAAAATTAGTGCAAAATGACTCAAAAACATCATTTTCACATACACACAGAAAGTTGCTTATAACATCAAAAACATGGTCAATAAAATCAAATCTTAAAACACCTAGGGGAAAAATTATTTTAAATTAAAATATGTTTTTAGGAACTTTTATAATCCTTATATCATATTTAAAAATATATATTTCATGGTCATATATCAATATTGGTCTTATAGACCAATCTCACTACTTCATTCTACATAGACTTCACTATGTTAGACAGACTAGTTTGATGACAATTTTTTTCTCAAGTATAATCATAATAAAAAAATATACATAAAAGGGATAGGAGGATTATTTATTTAATAATTACCCCATGGATTATTATCTATCCCTAGTCTTCTGAAACCAATCCCTAATCTCATTCTCATTTTTGCCTAGTTTTCTCATTATTTTGCTCATTAGGCCTGTTTAGTGATAGGCCAGCTTCCATGACTGGTTTAGAACATTTTTGGTCTGAAAAATTCTCAAAAAATTTCATTATAATAAACTATAAGTATTAAACATCATCCTCCATCCATTTGCATGCTTTGACCTAGTCACCCCTACCTACTACATCAAAATTCATGAAAATAAGGGTTTTCCTATAACTTTTACTCACTATCAAGACAAAAAAAAACCATCTGAGTAAACCTTGAATAGTAATTTACATTTTAAAAAATAAAACTAGGTCAAAAATACCATTTTAAGCCATAAATGACTAGATATTTCTTATTGGGTCATTATAAGGGTTTTGACTGGTTTCACTTCTTAGTAATTGTTAATAAAGTATTGCCCATCATATTCAAAACCAATGAAAGAAAAATAAATCTAGGGACATTTCCCAACTCCATGAATTTCACATTCTCTCATGTAAAGGTTAAAAATTCCAATGAGTATAAGAAATCTCTTCTCAAGTTTGTAACACCCTATTCATTGCACACATGGAACCTTATCATAGTTTTTTATGATTTTTCCTTTATGTATTGACTTGAAAAAATTTAAACACACTTAAAATGACCTATAACACCTATATAAATGATTTAAATATCTATACCACCTTTTAAAATGATTTTGACCCCTCATTAGGCCACTATAAGTCAACTTGCATACTTTGCCTTACACTACCAGTCATACATAGACTATGATCATGCCTTGAAACCTATTAAATTGTAATAAAAACCTCATCCACATGTCATGTGATTTCATATATTGATCATAAACTACCAAAATTTATCACATAGGTCTCAAATGGCTCAACTCATCATGATACCAAACCTATGCCATTTCACTAGGTCTTTCAAGTAATGATAAGCCTCCAAATTAGACCTTAAAACTCATCAGTAAGTTCCTTTGTTTCTTAATAATTTATAACACAAATTAGGAAAATTTATTAGGTTAGTAATAACCCAAATCAAAATTATTTACTATGCTTCATGCATACATCTTATTCATAGATCTAGACTAGGCTACTCAAGATACCTAATACTCAGAGTCTAGATATAAATAAGATAGCTCTCAATGATGTCATTCTTCAAACATGATTCTTTAAAGACAAGGCTACTATCAATAGAATTTATGAGCTCTATCACACTACAAACTTGTGCTAAGACCTCATATATAATACAAGGCCTTGTTAACCCATGTGCTTACTATTGACTAAAATTGACCTTATAAGTCAAATTGGGACCCATATAGGTAAAAACATGATTTTAAGATGTTTTATGGGTCTAATACTTTGTCATGGGGTGTATTATAAGTTATTTTATGTCATTTAATGCTATATTAGCCTTGGTTTTAGTCATTTTAATCTATATTTAACTTTGAGTCATTTAGAAAGCTTTTAGAGGTCATAAATGCAAGTGGCATGGTTTTCAAGGTGTCCAAGTGTCCTAGTTTCCTTTAAAACATCCAAGAAGTCAGATTCCCTATCAGAAATGTTAGTTCATCTAAACCTTGTAGGTTATATAGCTAAAAATCAATAAATCAATTGAAAGAGGGAGAGTTTAGCACTTGTATAGCCCATGATGGAAGGTGGCACATGGGAGAAGGTCATGGAATGGCTCTTCATCTTCCTAAAACTCATTTCAATGTTTTAGTACTCTAAAAGTGCCAAATTTTAGTTAAAAACATTATATTCCTTTGCCCTTTTAGACACACAAAAGTGGTCAACAAGTTTATGTTTGGTATGTACAATTGGAGAAGTTTTAGGTCAAATGCCTTTGTGAAGGAAAGTACACTTAGATATATCCATTTACATAACAATAGTTTGAATATTGGTCAATTTTTCTTTATGAACCATCTCTAACAAGTTGACTGCATTTTTTTGCTTGCTAATCTTTACACCCTATAGGTTTTGCTTTGGTTTGGATGATTCTATACATTCCAACTATTGTGATTGATTCTATAGGATGTTTAATCCATATAATTATATCCATGTTTCATTTATCATTTTAAAGTGTTTTATGGGCTAAGTATCTTAGGTTGTAATAAAAAACATCATTCTATGTTATAAGTAGATTTTCATCATTTTCAGAATCTTATTGATTTGATGATGACTTCACTAAGTTTTGATAAGTTAATACTCATGTTAATAATGTCTTATTGGTCTCATTTGACTTCTAATATCTTTATCCAAATAATACTCCATGAGGTTGTAGTCACAAGAATCATGTAGTTATTTTACTCTATAACTATCATGTACAAGTCCTTTGATGTAGGAATTCATGTTGAGAAGGAGGTATTAAAACTATTTATAATAATTTATAGTGTGAATATGAATTTTTAGGTGTTAATATAGGCTTAAAACCCATTTATGGTCAAGACAATTCACATTATCCAACCTCATACTTATTGTTTGTCTATATGCAACTCAGAATGTGCACCTACAAGTACTTGAAAGGGAAAATCACATTGAAATCAGGCTATATTGACTTGATATAAGTATTCATAGGTTTTAATGTATAATTTTTTAACATTTAATGTAGATACAATGATTTTTTAAGTTTTATACACCATGTGTATGATTCATAATTCTGCTCACTACTTGTAAGCAACTTAATATGGACCTACAGGTGCCGTCTTGGAAACCAAGCATGTTGAAAATGATCATTTGAGCTGAGTAAATTCCTTGATAACTAAGAGAGTTTTTTTTTTAATGTTTTAGATTATTCTAAAACTAATTAAAGGAAAAACAAAATTCATACTACCCAAGTTTATACCCACTGCCTATATATGAAGATGACCACTTATAAGTGGCACTAGTAGAAAATTGAGAATGTTGATTAGAGGAGTTTTGGCATGCTTGGGATATTCCATGAGGTTTTTTGGATTTATTTTTAGTATGAAAAATATGCTTTAATCTTGAATTGAATAGGTGAGGCTAGGAACCATGCCCAAATAAACAATGACTGTATTCAAGGACACTTTCCCTAAAAGAGTAAAATAGAGGACCTCACCATTTTGTGGATGACATAAAACAAGGATAGCAATGCCATTTTTTAATATTTATGACCTTAAATTTAATAATATACATAGAATGGAACCCATGAAAAATATGTAGGGTAAGAAGTTTGTGGAAGATAGAAGTTGTAGGTCTCCAAGTTGCACTTTTATGCACTATTTCTAGGTAGTAACATCTACAGGGTTTGAAGATAAAAGTGTCCTTAGCATATTAAAGTGTGAATAAATAATATTATCATGTTTTAATGATATCATAAATATTAAATACATACCATGAGAAAAAATATCTTTAAAATAGGTTCTTATACATTTTTTTAAGCCCCCATATACACCTATAGGTGTCTACTTTTTGAACTATGCACCTAAAACCAAGGGTCATTTTCTACATCATCTATAGCAAGGGATTAGACATGTAATAATAAATTTTGGATGATTTCATATGATTTAATATGTTTAAATTTTTTTAATATTAATGTATAAACTTTTAAATGAGGAATCCTCATCTATAGGGTTTTACCTTTCCCAACATAGTTGACTGTGTTTGACCATAGTAGGCAGTGGGATGAGGAGTGAAGTGTGAGGGTTATCAATGCATAGAGATGATTAAAAATGTTCAAAAACAAACATATAATTATCATAATATTATATAATGTGATCAATATACTTTATCTCAAGTTGAAGGAAACATGAACACCTACAAGTGTACCTCTATGACATGAAACATAGTCAGAAAAGTTACACACTAGTCTTGATTGGTCAGGGTATGGGAAGAAGTATGTATGGAGTTAAAGTTTTGGAGAGACCTATATAAACTTAATCATGACCATTATTTTATCCATAGGCTCTTTATAGTGGAAACAAATCAAATAAAGGACCTTGAGCATACAACATATAGTCTATACTCCAAACATTGTATATAGTCCACTCTCTAAGAAGTCTGTCTTGGAATTTGAAGCTTTGGAAGGGTAAAATGAAATAAATAGGGGATAATTTTTTTTAATATGGTATATATGGCTTGATTAATTCCATACAATATTCCCTTTGTCTGAGGGAATAGGGGAAGTACCCTCTATTTTGTTTCAGATAGAGGGTACTTCCCTAGAGTCAAGACTAGTTAGTTTTAGAAAATGAGGACAAAAGAGTGGATCATAAGATAAAATAACATTGTATGAAGGTTTATAAATTTTAAATACACCTATTTAAAACATTTAAACATCTCACAGAGGGAGGAATCCAAAAAGGATGGCCAAGACCTTCAAACTTTTAGGCAGACTTAGTAGGCAAGGTTCAAGCCTAGTGCCCAAATGAGAAGTCATATTCAATTATAACACTAGGACAGAATTATAATGGATTATATAATTATTTTAGAGTCATGTTAGATGTGAATAAATTATTTTTATGTAGAGAAGGCATAAGGAGAGCCACTTTTGGCCTAAAACTAACTCAAACCTATACGAAATGGAGAAACAAGCTTGATAGGAGAAATTTAGATGTTCACATCTTGTTAGAGGTTATGAATGGGGATATAAGGAATCTTGGGAAGTTTATGAAGGTATTTAAATATGCTTTGGTGGAATTTTTTTGCAACTTCAACATCAAATCTGCATGAACAAACCTTAAGAGCCTAAAGTACTCAAAACCCTCACAAATCCTGGTTAAAGACCTGATAAAGGAAATAAAGATCAAAAGCTACTCTAATGGAATAGTTTTCCTATAATAATTATTAAATTTTGTAATATATCCTCTAAATATACTCCCCATACTTTTTAATTGTATAGATGGAGTATAAAATAGGGTTTTCTTAATTATTTTGTACATTGTGTAGGTTATAAGAGGTTTCAAGAGATGCCAATAAAATTTAAGGGAAGCTTAAGACTTAGGATAAATACACATGTAAACTTAATTCCTCATAACAAATCCTAAGTTTCTCAAAAAGAGCTCTTATCTTATCTAATCAAAACTGGCATAGTGAACATGATAGTGAGAAGGGTGAAAAGCTTCAAGTAAGTTGTTTTTAAGGTGTTACTAATGAATATAAGGCCATGGATGGTCTTTACACATGTAATTAAATTAATTTTATTTATTTTAATGGGAAATATATTCCAAATTTTAAGCTAAGTGTGCAAGGTGAGTGAAAGAGGAGTTTCTTCGACTGCAGGCAGTGATGGCTCACTTCTAGAAGATTGTAAATGAATAAGAATGAAACCAATGCATGGAAAAGCATGTCTAAAACATTTCCCTCTCATTAAAATAATTATACCTATCCCTATTAATTTTTTGGACTTTAAAATATGGATAAATCATGGAGGTAGTTTTATGAGCTAGTAAAGGGAATTTCATGCCACATTTCAAGAGTTTCATGCCTTGGATTAACACTTATGATTCCTAACTTTGCATGATCAGTTTAAAAATATATTACCATACATATGTAACTACTTATCTAAACATGAGAAGTTTCCTTTTGACCTTTGTAATTCTTTCTTCTCTTCTCTCTCTCTCAAGTTCTATAAAAACTGGCCATTTTGGCCTTTGTACGTTATACTCCACCTGAGTATGGTGAAGCCTTTCTCATTTGCATACCATGGATAAATAAATATAACTTATTTTTACCTATTATATGACTATTATTATTTTTTTCACTTGAATTATATATCTTACATAGTGATGAATTTTGTTTCCTTATCATTGTTGTCTCATTCTCCCACATATTTTTAGTTTGAAAGCTTCTTACAAGTCATGTGAAGTGTTATATGAAGTGTCAAGGTTAAACGAGTTAGTCTATTAAAATAGTGCCATCCTAGTCCTCTTGTCTAGTCTTCCTAACCTAAACATTTATCACAACCTCATAATGAAACATTGATATGAGAATATTCATATTAGAGAAGTGTATGTTTAGTTGGTCTCTTGGTTTTATGTGTGACATGAATCTAGTTGGTAGTCATCAATAAATTTTGTATATCACATCCTTTAGGATAGTTTTATTTCAATTTTATCTCTCCCTTTTCCTTACAAACATAGGTGTAGTACTGATCTACAAGTGGTACACCAAAGGAGATAGCCCTTTCTAGAGATTCACCTCATTCTTAGGCTCACCCACAACCTAGAGGTGTTTCAATTGTGCCACATGGATGAGGAGAGATGAGACATCTCCTCAAAGTGTGTAAATCCAAGTGAAAACACTTACCTTTTATGCTCCTTAGTACTTATATCTCAATAAATATTCTTCAATTATATCTTGAACATGATCTTGACATGTCATCAAACCTTATAAAAAATACTAGGTTGCCTTCAAAATTTCTCTCAATAGAGAGACAAAACTTGTTTGTCACATACTAGTTCACAAAGTATGGCATAAATTATGACTTTTAACATGAATTAAATTCATATTAACTTTGACATAAATGACAACATTAATTCTTTAATATAAAAACTAGGAACATACCTCAATAATATCCCCCTTTATCATTGATGGAAAACACTCTTAATCATAGTAGATCATTCTCTTTCCTTCAAGAAGTATGTTATTCAATACTTGATCTTTAAAACATGAATTTTATCCCCCTTTGACATTAATGACAAAGGTTCATCTTCTTGGTAGTTATTTGATCCTTGGACCTATGGTAACATACCTTTTCTCTCAAACAAACTCATCAATCCTTTCTATTAGAAAACTTAGCATAGACCAGGATCACATACCTACTCATGAGACATGATTGGATACCTTTGTCTTCCATGAAAATTTAAGACATTTTCAAAATTGTGACTTGGTTTTATCAAGTCATCATGTAAAATTTTTTTGACATGTTTCTTATGATCACACCTAGAGCAGACTTCTTGATTGAACCTTGAACTTGAAGGTTACCTAAGACCACATAACTCCCCCTATGATATAACATCCTTTATACTTTTTTCTTATTGGTTGAGTGACTTCATGAAGACTAATGGATTCAATTATAATCTAGAGAACTAAAACATCATAAATTTAAGAGATTATTAGATCTCCATGTCCTTATATGACTAATCTTCCTCCATGCTCTTCCTATGCTTGATTTGTCCTTCTGGATTGACCCCCTCAATCTTTATTTGGGAAACATTCTAGCTTGATCTATTTATCTTGATTCATTCATCAATAATATAAGATGATAGAGAGAATTCTTGGCATTCCTTTATACCTTGATTATGTTCTACCATTACAAATAGTCCACTTGAACTTGTAGACTAGTCATCAACCTTAGCTATCTTGGGTTTCCACTTACTGTCTTGTCTTATTTCTTCTATTCTAGAAGCCTAATTTTTTTTATGTTGTCTTGATAAATCATGCTTACAGTATTTTTCAATGTGACCAACCTTATGACAACTAAAACATATTATCCCTTTAGATGAAAACATACCATGACCCATACCTCTTGGATGATGGTTCTCCTCATATTTCCATGCAAATTCATTCTTTAAGGGCCTTATATAATGCCTTGATCTATGAACAAATTGGTTACATGAATAATAATATCCATTCAAAGGATTAAGATACCTTATTTTATTAGATTTCTTGATAGTATTGACCTTTTTTCTATCAACACCCTGATTCATTGTTTGATATTTGACCTTTTTGATCATATTAGTGTCCTTTTATTGATCTCTAATGAAACCAAGGCCTATTTTTTCATCAGTAGCCTTTTCACTAATTAGAATATTATCTAGGTTAGTGTTACTCTTTTCAAACATCACAAAGGACTTGACTTTATTTGATGCTTATTTCAATTCATCTCTCAAGGATTTCACTTCAGTTACATACCTTTCACATTCTTCTTATTTTTCTTCTAGGCCTTTAATCATAATTTCAAGTTAATTCTCCACCTGTTTGACTATTTCCTCTTGGTCCTTGGAGTTCTTGCTTAGTCTAGATTCAAACAAATTCATTTTCTCTTCATAATATCTGATAAGATATCTCATCACCCTATTCTTCTTCTTTACACCATCTTCAATTCTTCTAGAGTATTCATCAACTTAACCTCAAGATCCACCTCATCTCCTTCTTCATATGAATCACCAACAACACCTCTAATCCATATGGATTATTATATATTTAAGAAGCTTGATTATGAAACCATGAAGAGAACTTCATTGGCACTAAGACCATTACCTTCATGATAACTCTTTGAACTACTTCTCTCACTCTCAACAGATGAGCTACAATCTTCCTTGGTCTAAAGACACCTTTTATTTTTAAAGAAAATTTTCTTGTTGTCACATATAAATTTTTTATTGATATTATAATATTTATAAGAATTTTTATAATCATCATGCTCTACATCATCCTTTATCTTATTATTATGAGGAAAGATATTGGAAAAGTGTCTAACCTCTTCATATTTGAAGCATTTAAAAGGTATCTTGCCATTGTATTTACCTGGACATGTCTTCAACTTTATTGCAAACATAGCTATCAAATCATCATCATCATCATCAATGTCAGATTCATCATTATATTTTACTTTATTAAGTTGTGACTTCTTCTATTTTGGATTATTTTCTACCTTGAACATGTCTTCCTTATTTACAGGTCTTTCTTCACTTGTCCTCATCTCATAGGCTGTTAGGGTTCCATGAAGTCCATCCATCTCTTACTTATCTAGACTTGCATTTATTTAATGGAACATACCTTGCAATCAAATTTAGGAGTTAGATAAAACCTTTTGAAAAATATTAGTCTCTTTTAATTCTTCTCCTACACCTCTTATGATGTTGACCACCTCATCAACCCTTAATAAGTAGGCTATATTGGTCTCATCTTCATTCATTTTTAGACTTTCAAATTATATTATATGGGTTTACAACTTGTCCAATTTGACCTTGGATTCTCCCTCATCAATGGTTTTAAACTTATCCCACATTTTTTAGAATATATACAATGCATTAGCTTCACAACTTTTATCTTTGATAGCTATACATAATACCATTCATTGCTTTTGAGTTATTATCACTAGCCTTCTTACCTACTACATACATAGGAGGAATAGGGGGTATAATATACCCATCAAAGAATGATTACCAAACATCATGAACTTGATACATTAAATATTTCTACATCCTATAACTCCAAAAGACATAATTGGATCCATTAAACAATAGAGCTTTTCTTATATAAAAACCACCTTGTGCTTGACTAACCTTCTTAACTTGTTTAGAATCTCTTTTAGGTTGTAAGACCTCCTTTAAAATACCTAATTTTATACCAAATGTTGGAATTAAAAATAATAAAAATGGGGGGGGGGTGAATCAGTTATATTAAAATTATCCTCCAAATTCACTTATGATTCATGAAGCATTCATTCACTTACATACATCAATTAATGTATACACAAGTATATATGAAAGAAAATAATATAAAGACATGATATATATGTGGGAAAACCTATAGGTTAATAAAACCCATAGATTAAAAACTTGGAATACTATCCTATAAGCAATGAATCAACATTTTAGTAAGGCACCAACCCCTCATTAGTCAAGTGCCAACTTAACTAGTGCTTTTAGCATGCTTCAACCTACAAGGAGGATCCAAACCTGTAGAAAACCAAGCACCAACTCAACTACCTTGAATATTTAATCACCATTGGAAACATATTTATTAATAAATTTAATATGACCTCCTCTATTTTATTTTCTCACACTTCTTTTTCTCTCAATAGCTTAGTAGGCCTTCTCGCTCAATTAATCCTCTCCTTGGTAGAATTAGGTTAAATGAAATCACTTAAAAGATATATAAAAAAGTTAGATACTCATGGAATATTAATATTATATATTTGATGATATTAAATCCTTAACCTTTTCTCCAAAACTCTATATCCTTCGCTCAATATCTCAATACTCTAACCAGTTAAAATAGGCTTATTAGGCCTTGAGTTTATACTTGATTCTTTCTCACACTGATATTGGTTGGACAAGGACCTCACCATACTTGGATTATAATTTAAATATATAAATACACACATTTAACAAGTAAAAAAAATTACATAGGTCAATCATTACCCTTAAATCCTAAAACCACCATTAGGCCTAATAGAGACATAATGCAATTAGGCCTTCCCTAAGCACACATTTCACTTTGACCTATTTTGAACACTTTGGGACTTAAAAAATGAATGAAAGAATTTATATGGTAATTTAATATACCCATAATAATATCTCCTTATGTCACCAACACCATTTGGCTCTTTTCACTCCTTGAACCATCCAATTAGGTCTACTCACCATTAGGCCTTTGCATTGCCATAAAGTCTATCTTGAAAATTTGAACCATATACGCAACTTTGACACATAAAATAATATTTATATGATATTTATGAATTAAAATAATTCACCATATTATATTTTATTCACCACATAGGCCAAAATACCCCAATAACACCCTTGTATATGGCTTACTCAGAACCACCAAACACTATCAACAAATACTAAAAAAAATTAACTTCTTATTCTAAAATAGGGATAAATTGAGTAAAAATACATTAATATGATCATATTAGAACTTTATAACACATTAAATATAATAATATCCTTCAAAATAGTGTAAAATGACCTGGAAACATCATTTTCACATACACATAGAAAGTTGTTTATAGTATAAAAAACATAGTCAAGAAAATTAAATATTAAAACACCTATGGGAAAAATTATGTGATATTAAAATTATTTTTTGTGAAAATTTATAATCATTATATAATATTTTAAAATATATATTTCATGGTCATATATAACTATTGGTCTTACAGACCAATCTCACTACTTTATTCTACACAACCTTCACTATGTTAGATATACCAATTTGATGACAATTTTTTACTTGAGTATAGGAATCATCAACACTTATATACACAAATGGTATTTTAGGAATAGGTATTTAATACTTTAACCATGCACTAGGATCCATACCTAGTATTTTTCAACCAATCCCTAATCTCATTCTCATTCTCACCTATTTTTCTCACTGTTTTGCTCATTAGGCCTATTTAGCGATAGGTCAACTTCTATGACTAGTTTAGCACATTTTTGTTCTAAAAAATAATAATAAAATTTCATGGGAATAAAATATAATTATTACAGACAATCATCCACCTGTTTACATGTTTTGACTTGGTCAACCCTGCCTGCTACATCAAAATTTCTAAAAATAAGGGTTTTCTTATGGCTTTTACTCATTGTCAAGATAAACCAAAAACATATGAGGAAACATTGAAGATTAATTTACATGTTAAAACATAAAAATATGTCAAAAGTACCATTTTGATCCATAATTCACTATATATTTCTTATCAAGTCATTATAAGGGTTTTGACTAGTTTCACTTAGTAATTATTCATAAAAGATTTCCCCTCATATTAAAAACCAATGCTAGGAAAATAAATATTAAGAATTAAAAAAATTAAATTAATTTCTAAATATCTCATTCAAATGTTTCACATGTAAATTAGTACAAGATATCTCTTCTCATGTCTGTAATACCCCATTCTGTGCACATAGGGAACCTTATCATAGGTTTTCATGTTGTCTCCTTTAGGTATTAACTTAAAAAATTTGTACACACACTTAACATGACATATCACACATCTTTAAATTATTTAAAGATATTTTCCACCTTTGTAAATGATATTGACCCCTCATTAGGCCATTATAGGTCACTTTGCATACAAGGCCTTACAATGCCAGTCATACTTAAACTATGATCATGGCTTGAAACCTATTAAAATATCTTTAAAACATAATCCACATGTCATGTGATCTCATATTATAATCATACACTACCAAACTTACTCATGTAGGTCTCAAATGTCTGAACTTATCATGCTACCATACCTATGCCATTTCACTAGGTCTTTCAAGTAAATATTAAGCCTCAAAACTAGACCTTGAAACTCATCAATAAGATCCTTTATCTCTTGATCATTATTAAAATATATTAGGACACTTTATAATTCATTTACTGACCCAAATAATAAATCTTTACTATGCTTCATGCATACATCTTATGCATAGATCTAGACTAGGCTACTTAAGATACCGAATACTCAGAGTTTGGACACAAACAAGCTAGCTCTTAATGATGTCATTCTTAAAATTTGATTCTATAAATACAAGGCTAATATAATATAATATATGATCCATGTCACATTACAACCTTGTTCTAAGACTTCATATAGAATACAAGGCCTTGTTGACCCATGTGCTTATCTTGTATCTTCAACATGATTTTGACATGTCATCAAACCTTAGAAAAAATACTAGGTTACCTTCAAATTTTATCTCAATAGAGAGGAAAAAATTCTTTGTCACACACCACTTCACCAATCATGAAATCAACTCTTAATTTTGACACAAAGGACATTCAACTTAACTTTGACATCAATGACAACATTAATGCCTTAATACTAACACTAAGAATGCACCTCAACAAAATGTACTATTAATATTATTTTTATTATATGTAATGGTTCAAAAAAAAATGTAAAACTTCTCAAATATAATATAAATAAGATGAGTAGCTTGTCATTTAGAGTGGGTAGCTACCCACTCTAAGAGATTTCTCGAGATCAATTTAGTGTAGAAATGACTGTAATTATTTTTGTTACTCTATGTAATGGTTCAATATAACATGTAAATATTTTAAAATATAGTGAAAATATTATTAGTTTATTATAATTTAGAGTTGGTTACCTCTCACTCTAATAGCTTTCTCTAGATGGACTTATTACAAAAAGGACTAGTTAACTAAATTCTTGTTACTTTGTTCAATGGTTCAACATAACATGTAAAGTTTTTAAATATTATAGTGCAAATAGATTAATTTGAATGGAATTAATTATAAAAGAATGATTTATTTTCTTGTTATTTTGTGTAATAGTTTAAATTTATTAACATGTAAAAAAATTTAAATACAGTGAAATTGGGATTAGTATCTCACTCATTTAAAATAATATGTAATAATAGTTCACACATATTTAATTATAGAATTAAATATAAATTATTGAATTCACCATTATAATATATTTTTTATAATTATAAAAAATAATTTAATCTTATAGTTTACAATAAATTATGTAATATTTTAGTTTACATATAGTCAACATAATCTTTTAGTAAATATGATATTTTAGTTTACATATAATGTTTTTGTAAAAAAATATAGCTAGATAATTTAATGATTTTGTATTGTTTACATGTCATATGATTATGTAAAAATAAATTTATACACATTTTGAAGCTGATGTGTATTAGTTAGGAACTACATGGAACATTCTAGTGCTAAATTCCCTTACAAATCTTGATCCAAAATAGTCTAGTACTTGTTCTAGTAATAACTTTGTATGATAATTTTAGGGTCAATATAGTATAGAGCTATAACTCAAGTATTTCAAAATGATATAAATGTGAATGCATGGATACAACATGTTTAAATTAGGGTAAAAATGTATCTTTATTTAAAGGTTAATATAGTTTCTAGTCACTCATACATGTCAACATATGATGCTTTCCCTATTTTTTTATTTATATGATTTTTAAATTCCATAATGCCATACAACCCATGATTATGATTTTACATCATCTTGGCCATTGATATGTCTAGTTGTATAATATCCATAATATATAACCCCAAAATTTTCATAATTATTTTGGAATTGAGGAATAAGAGAGCTCCTCCTTGTGAATTTTTCAACAACCTTAAGTGTAGGTCATAATGTTTTGAATTCTATGAGATGATAGCGGGGTATTTAACTAAATTATCAAATGTAACTTCCATAAGTAATACATCCACACATTATGGACCAACCTATTATCCCCACCCTTATCCCATGCATGTATCATATCCTATGACTCTTCAAATAGTTTTTTCTCATTTTTTGAATATTTTCAATAGTTGTCATTAGCAAATGCTTGTATCTCATTTATACATTTATAATGCCACTTTTTTAGTTTTTAAAAAAAACTTTGACCAGTTCATGATTATGAATTTTTTACATCATATGGTCACTTATAATTATATTTTTAAGATATAATTGAATAGTTTGATGCCAAATTATGATACATGAACTGAGTTGGAATAATTTGGCACTTATTTTAGTACAAACTTTATATGAAAATTTAGGAGTCAAAACAATATGAAGCTAGACCTAAAGTGTCTCAAGATGATTTAAATGTGAATGCATGGATGTAATGTATTTAAATTAGAGTATTAACACATTATATCAATTATATGATAAGTTATAATATATTTTTTCTTTATATGATTTTAGAATTCCATAATCCCATACAACCCAAGATTATGATTATACCTCATCTTGGACATCTCTATGTCTAGTTTTATAATACCCTTTTTAAAATTTAGGTATAATAGAGATCATCCTTATGAATTTTATATCACCATTAACTATGGGTTATTATTTTTTGAAGTCCATTATATGATATTGGGATATTGAAGGAAACTAGGGACTATGATGTAGGATCATCACTAATGCCAATGAAATTTGATGTAAATGGTTAATTTAGCCTTTTTTAAGTATGGTGGGTCTTAAATGATTCCATATAACATTTTTAAGTATTTATAATTCATCCTTTGTATGGGTTCTAGTCTCTTTATGAGTTTCCTACCAAAAAGACATATGTTGTAGAAAAGTAGGGGTCTTAAGTCATAGGCCTTATCAGGTATTTATCTAGCTATCCAAGTCAAATTTAAACTTGTTACAATGTGGAGTAAGCCTTAACTAATATTTTAGTGCTCAACATTTTTCACTTGATCACACTAGCATCAATTCACATAAGGTGTAAGACTTATGTACTCACCTAAAGAGTAGAAGAGAAAGGACCCGGGCCCATGTTGGGCTAGTTGTGCCATGGTGAAAGTTTGTCTTCAATGGACTTTGGTTATTGCAATTATGGTGGTACATTCATGGGTGAAAGACTTTGGCTTCCTTGACTTAGAACCACTCATGTACTTGTAGGTTTCAAATGGGTACTAAGATGAAGGACTTAGGCTTGGGATCATAATTTGGTACAGGTATCATTGTGAGGTGTGGAGTCTTTCCTATACTTAGAGCATTTATTATATAGGGTGTCGATGTCATCATGAGCTATAGGAATTCCATGAATGGGATACATGGAAAACTCACTTAAACTTAGTATTCATAACATAAATTTAATCCTTACAACTATTTCACATCTTATGCAAATCCATTTATCATTATATAGAGTTCAAATACATAGTATATATAGGTGTGTGTGAAAACTGATCAAATGCTCATCTTAAAGCTGCTAAAGGACCAAAGGCTCAAAGGTGATATTGGACAATAAAATGGGGAGCCTCAAAGGAATCCTAAACTAAACTCTAAGCTCTAATGGCAAAGCTAACATCTAGAATCAATACTACAGGGATTTTTTACTCTAATCTCTTCACTCTTTTTTGCTAACTAGATTCAGCTATGCTTTATAGTGGTTTAGGGAATCTTAGTGCCATGGTGAATGAAGCATATTAGTTTATAATATATCATTATATGTAATCATTCCACCATCTCTACTATCCTAATTCTAATGAGCCATGACTATCCCATGTGCTCACTTCCTAATAATGATTGAGCTAGAAGGGAGTTAGTCACCTGCCAGGTGGTGCCATAATATTATAAAACAAAAATCATAACAAGTTATTTCCTCATGCCAAAGTTTTAGCTATGTTGGTATGGATATTATACTTAGTTAGAGTTGGGGCCTAATAATACCCATACAAAATTGTCAATTCACCCTTAGACTAGTATTATAATGCTTATGGCATGCAAAACTTAGATGCACACTCCTTTAGATCTACTTTGAAGTCCCAAAGCCTTATATTGTGAGTTTTATTTCTTCTATAGTGATATCTATTTTTGAAGTGACATTGAGGTTGAGTGCATCATTTTTTTACAATTCTTTCTTAAAGGCCTCTAGCATTTCTTTTTCCTTTGTTATGCCTCCATCTAGTATCATTCCTTATTTGTAGGCCTTTGTTTTCAAGGTGCAAAAGATGTTTTCCATGTCCTCTTAGATCTTGATTTGAGCACTCAAAGTATTGACTTGTACCATTATCTATGTACACTTGGACCTGGTCATAGTGTATGCATATGCCATCAATGCATCCTTCTCCCCTTTTTCCTTTTTAAAGCATGCATCGATGACTAATGCTCAGGTGGAGAAGTTATAAAATATTAAATCGATCACTTCTACACCCTCTTTAAGCTTCATGAAGAGGTCTTCTAACTCTTCAAGATTTATGAAAAACTCTCATTTTATGATGATGTAAGGGTCCTCCTCTTAATCTAACACTAACTCTACCTTCAATATTAGGAGCATCTTCTCTAATAGTACACACACCTTATTAACCTCTTAAAATCTTGAAGTGTCGATGCCATCTAAGAGGGATGGCTCAACTTCCTCTACTTTCTTGGCTAGTTGTTATAATTTGAATTTCATGGCCTTGATCTCCTCCTTTGCCTCTAGAATGATCTTCTTCCAACTTGAGGCTCTAACATCATTAATGATGTTCTTTCATACTACCATGAATGCCATTTAGATGAGGGTGTCAGTTGACCTTACTAGATTCATTACATGGGGGTTGATAAAAATGGAGTCATGCCCTTCCATTTGTTGATATGTGCTTAGGATTTCCTTCTATGGTAACTCAAAATGAGTCTCATCTATATAATTTTTGAAATAGAAAGACAATTGATGGCATGTCCATATTTTGGTAGTTCTAAAGGGCATATATTCCATCATATAATAATCCTTATTAGTAAACTTCCGTTATACCTTCTTTCATAGGCTCAACCCAGTGCCTTTTTCTTTAGTGATGGCAAGCTCCATTTATTCTTCTTCAATGCTAGTGCTTTCTCTAGTGCCCTCCTCTGAGGTCTCTCCTCCTTAATCTTATAGGGGTTCTTTAGACTTATCCCATTTATTTGTTTTTTCTTCTTCATTAGAACCAACTTCACCCTCTTGTGTTTTTTGGTTCTCTATTGTGCCCTTTATTTTTTCTCTTAAGGTGCCATCATTTCCTTCCTTATATCCAGGTACCCCTTCACTATTTGTGTGTTCCTATGATACAACTTATTCTATTGTATTTGTGGGGATGTTAGGCACCTCTACCATTTTTCCCCTTAAGGGTTCCATGCTTGTGGCAACCCTATTTTATTCCACGTAATTCTTAGCCTTTTTTTTTAGGCCTTCTTTATCTTCACATTCCTCTTCTTCACTATTGAAATTGTCTTTTCCTCCTTGACCCTTATCTCATCATCCTCTACTTGTAAAATTTCATCCAATGTCATGCCCTTGGCCTTCATGGCCTCTATTGTCTAATATAGGCCCATTGCTACCTCTATATGGCCCTTACTAAGGCCCATTTTCATATATCAATGCTTCTTTTCCTCCTAAATTCATGGAGGTTATGTCATAGGTTTTATGGGTAGGATACTTTATGGATTCTATTCTTCCCCAAGCACAATATTAATGCCACCTTAGAGATCCTCATGGATTTTTATATTGTTAGGCTCTTCCTCTATTAGTTCTTCTTGGATGATGTATACCTTCATCCCTCCATCTTCTTCCTCTTCCATCTCTTCATGTGCCCCTTATGCCCCTGCTTCTTCATGCACCTATTGAGCCTCCTTCTCTACCAAGGTTATAATGGGTATTGCTATTAACCCCTTCTACTTATTTTTCTTCTTCCTTAACTTAAGAAAAGTAATCCTTATTATTAAGACAACACATTTTTTATTAGGTGTAGAGGGCGTGACTTCATTGCTAAAGGTGATATTTAATTAGATGCACTCTTATTTTTCCTCTAGTGTTTCTACCCACTTATTTTGGGTGGATTTTTCCTATGCTACTGGTACCAACTCTCCTTTTTTGACCCAAAGGGGAATGTCATCGTCTTTGTTCATGAGTGTGCCCTTTTTCCTTGATTTCATCTCATAGAAGAGCTTGTGGATGTACCCAAGGATGACTTCTCTTTTGAGGGGATAAATGTTAGTGTAATTTGAATCATCATCCTCATATTTTATAATTTTGCCTCATAGGCACATGTATTGGTGACTAAACTTGTGTATTTCTACATCCATAGCCTTCACCAAAATTTCCACCTATTTCATGTTGGGGATTCTCCTCACTGCATCTCTGAAGTACTTGGTTGAAAACACATAAGGAAGTTTTAGCTAGTTGGATTGGTTACCATCTCTGAGTGTCAATTGTACTACATATAAGTGTTTCATAATGGTGAAATGTTTGTTCTAATAAAGATTTAGGGGAGCTTCTTAGGAATGTACCATTAATCTTTAAATGATTTGATATATTGTGTGTACTATCTCATGACTCAAGATTTATACTTTAGGGTGAAGGAAGGGGGAAATTATAATTCTAGTATTTTAGCACCAAGGAATCATTATACACTAGGAAGACCCATAGGTTATACTCATCACCATCAAGCATGTTGATCTCCTCCATCATAATTAGTATCAGCATAGACCCCCACCAGAAGGTCTCTCACACCATATGACATTTAAGTGAGTTATGTTTTATGTCTTCTATGATGAACTTAGCAATATTAAATTTAACTCCCTATACCATGTGGTAGGTGAAGCATAGGTAGGCCTTTATAATATCTAACCACTAACCTCTAGGGTATATTTTTGAGCTTATGAGTCACAAATATAACCTCATTCTTGGGTTTTGGATGTCCTTGATTAGGAATGCAAAACCTCCCTTATAGTATCTAAGGAGTTTCCTAACCCCTTCAACCTTGACATTATCCATCATCATCTGGTAGATATCTATGTTAGAGTCTAAAATTCTAGTGATTTGACCAATCTTAACTTGTAGAAAGCCTCATGTGCCTCCCTAAGAAGTAGAATTAGTCCTTGTGGATACATGAGAGGAATAACTACATGAGTTTATCTAAATTCTTAAAAATTGGTAACTCATAGAGTTGATTCATACTAGTGGTCACTAATTTTTCCTAGATTGAGACATTGAATAGTGTTGTTCCTTTTGTAGTCTTTACCCCTATATCTACCACCTAGTATTGTACTATGTCTTATGCATTTCTTAAAGTGTAGTGGTTATACTCTTTTAGGTGGTATTTGTGTATGTATAATGACCAATTTTTTCCCCATCAAGACCTCTTCAATAAATTGCATGTCCTAGTATGAAATATTCTCAAGCACCTCTAGATCAACTTTAGTAATGCTTAATCCCTTTACTAGTGATGCTTCTATTTTTGTGGTGACAACTTCTACTGATACTCACTCTTTCTTGGCTTCTTTCTATGGCTACTATGGACTTGAACTCATCCACTTTTTCCCCATCCTAAAATGCTTGGTGTTATAACATTACTTATTTATCTTACTAAAGCCTTCAATTTTTGTTAGGGCTTATTATATTCATGAGGTTTTCAACTATGTCTTTAGCTCTCAAGTTTCATATGCCATAAATGGTGGCCTTGACATCACTCTAACTTTTTTTTTACCTAGTTAATGCACAATTTATGCCCCTTGCTTCTCTACTCCAATTTTATAGAGAAGGAAATTAGATTCTCTACTTAACCATTCACTTTTGGTGTTTAGCGGTGGTCAAAGTATCATTGTAGTAGGGTATCCTTACTTCAACTCTCTAGTTCATTGGTTTCTCTCTAGTTTTATATTCTAAGTTCAAATTATCATAAGGTTTTTAGCTAGAAATAGTTAGCTTTTCATTATTTTATACCTTTACTCTCATATACCACCTTAATTATAGTTGATTAATGACATGATGGTGCCTATATTCCTTAGGATTCACTATGACCTATAAGTGCATTAAATGTAGATATTTATGCCTTTTCCATCACCTCATTAAATTATTCTAATGACTTTTTAACAAAGTGATGTGTAGTTTAAATGGTCACTTCCCACCTCACTTTGGGTGGATTTTAGCTTGTTTTGACAATCTTCTCCTATGGTTTGTTTACTTGGTGAAACCTTTACCTCTAATATGACAACCTAGGTGTAGTGCCTCATATGCACATGATTCATCCTTCTCAATTCTATTTCCTCTTCCTGTTGTGCTTTTATTTCAAGCATGCTTGCCTATCTTAGTTGATTTCACTATGATTTTTTCTTTTTTTTTCTTATCCTATCCTACCTCATAAAAACCCCTTATTTTGGCCCTCCAACATGGTACTCTCATCTGATCTCTTATGCATGATCATGTTTTATGAATTCACTCTATATTTTATGCACTTGTATCTTGTGTGCCTCTCTTGGTTCACATATGCTCTAAGTCTAGTGAGTTATATACACCCAAAAACTTAGGTGGTTGGCCATAAGTTATTAAAAAGTAACCTCACTCAACTCACCTAATTGGTATTATGCATGGTAGTGATGAACTATCCTGTTTACATGCTTAACAATGCCTTACTTCCTAAATTTTATGCATAAAGATCTGGTGTGCCTTGTGTTTGAATCTAGCAAACTTCATGCACCCATAACTTAGGTGTCTAGCTTCAAGCACTTAGAGATAATTCATGCTCAACTCACCCAACTATAATTATGCGTGAAAGTGACAAAAAATATTACTGGTAGCCTCAATGTGCTACTTATTCACTCATCACATCAAAAATTAAAAAAAAACACAAATAAAAATAAAAATAACTTGCTTGGCTTGCACCAAATTATATTCTAGTCACACAATATCACTAGATCATGACTAGGGAGTTGGTGTCTGATAGCACAAGTTCCATCCTACTACTTATATGGCTTTAATCTATTTCCATTAAAATTCCTAGGGAGCATCTCTCTTGATAATGTACATAGCTTGTATGTACTAGTTTCTAATACGTTATGGATGACATATAGATCCATCCACCTTATCTATAGCTTTCCCAAGTGCTTGAGGTACTTAGAGACATAGAGAAAAACTAATACTGCTTATGTTAGCACCTTGTGCTTTATATGATTATCATACTAGAGCTTCTAACATGCCTTCTCTTTCTTCTAGCTCCACCTTGCTTGGGCACACATCTCATCTAAACACTTTAAGTCCTCTAATATTTTATTCATTGATTATTAGTCATATAATCAACCAATTAATGTGATTCAAAATGATGGAAACAAGAAATCTATAGGTAAAATTACCTCAATGCCAAACACTAGTTAAAATGGTGTAGCCTTATTCAGGCACTTGTAGGTTGTGTGATATACCCATAACACTATTGACACTCGATCATCCTAATATTTGTGACCAATATCACATATCTTTTTGAGGCACATACTCAATATCTTTTTGAATGCCTCAGTTTTGACATTCACTTGGGGATTATAAGGTGTTGTTTTATGGTGCACCACCATGTATTCTATTATTAGGATCCACATAGTTTCATTAATGAAGTGTGTGCCCCTATTACTAGTCAAGTTGAGTGGGCACCCATAGTGGATTATGATGTTCTCCCATGTAAAACTTGTAGTTGTGGTATCTATGTAGTTTTTATTTGGCTTGGCTTTGACCCACTTGGTGAAATAGTCAGTGGTCACTAAAATGTATCATGTTCATGTGTGTCATGTTATGGGAGTAATTGTTCCAACAAAATCAATGGCCCATTTATTGAATGGCACCTAGGCAAGAATGGGGATGAGAGGCATCTCATCTAAATGGTTGGGCTTCTATATGCACTGGTACATGTTTCATGCCTTGCATACTCTTTCACATCCTAAAATAAAAAATTTCATGATAAGCCAAATTATAATACCTTGCACATCATTATATCTCCCACATAATGGCCTCCTATTACCCCTTCATGCACCTCATGTAAAATGGATTCCATTTCATGTTTCAAGAGACATCATCATAAGACTTCATCTCAGTCAATTTTGTATAGTTCCTTGCTATTGAGTTGAAAAGAGGTAGTGCAAACTATGAGCTATTTCTTTTCTTTAGTGGTCATTGTTTGGGGCATAAATTTAGATGTTACAAAAGTGGTTATCTCCACCAAGTCCTTAGGGGCACATTAGATTATATAAAGTTATGAATCTAGAATATCATCCTCAATAGGTGCTATTGCATTACTAGAGTCTATACAAGATAAATAGTTTAGGCCCAAGTTCTATTTTCTAAGCTTGATGACAACTGAGAACCAAAATTCTTGGAACATAACAATCCATCTAAAAATGTGCCCATGGAGAATGGGATTATTCACAAAGTAATTAATAACCTTGTGTTCTATGAATAAGATTAATGTGGTCACCAATAAGTACTATATAAACTTTTTTAGGGCATATCAGATGACCAGTACTCATGTTTAGTTATGGTGTAATTTTACTCTACCTTCATCAATTTTCTACTAGTGAAAGAGATGGGGTGATCCATTTTGCCTTCATCAAGCTATGCCAAGATTGTGATAATTGAAAAATTAGATGCATCAACATGGACATGAAATGGGGTCATCTAATTTTAAAATTATAAAATATGTGTGCTAGCCAACTTGAGCTTTAAAGTCTCAAAGGCATCCTCTTGCACTTCATCCCAATAGAACAAACCATCCTTGTATAGGAGATCTTCTAGTAGTACCAAAATCTTCACATAGATCCTTATGAATTTTTTTTAATACCCATAATGGCTAAGAAAGGTGAAAACATATTTTTGTGTGGAAGGAGTTTGGAGCTAAATGACGATCACAATCTTCACAGGACTAATGACTAAACCATCTTTACAAATAATGTGCCTAAGTAGGATTCCAAAGGGTGTCAAAAATATGCACTTATTTAGGTTCAAGGATATATGAATCTACTTTAACGTCTCAAAAATTAGGCACATGTTATCATAATGGTCCTTTATGAGGCTATACATCATCCAGTCATCTAGGTAAACCTAGAGGAACTTGTGAATGAAATATTTAAATGCAGTGATCACCACTCTAGAGAAAATGGATGACATGTTCTTGAGTCTAAAAAGAATCATGTTATAATAAAAATATACCCATTCAATTGAAAACATTGTTTTTAGCTTGTCGTCCTCCTCAATCTAGACTTGATGGTATTTAGAGAACCCATTAATAAAGGTGTAGATTTCACAGCCTGTGACTCCATCCAAGACTTAGCTCGTGAATGGAGTTAAGAAAGGGTCATTGATATAGGTAATGTTCAATAATATATAATCAATACAAATGAAAATATGTAAATATTTATTGATGATTATCACTATCAAGATTAACCACTTGGATTCTTGCATAGGGTAAATGACCCTTGTAGCCAACATTATGTCAATCTCTATCTTAACCTTGGTGTAGAAGTTTGGATTCATCATGTAGGGGTGATTATTGATTGATCTTGCACTTTTTATTAGTTTTATGATCATTTTATTTATGGATGGGTGGGTTCCCTTCATATATTTATAATTTTTGGGGAACAAGTCTTGGAATTCCTTTAGGAGATCCATAATGCATGCTAATTTTGTGTTAGACTAATAGGCACCCAGAGTATCCATATTTGGTTCTCCTTTTATGTTGATGTCTACCTTAATAGTCTTTAGTGGTTCATGGTAGGGTTCATTCTTTACTTGACATGAGTCTTTGACCTACAGAGTTCTCTCAATTGTCTCTATGTGGATATGAGTCAAATATTCTTCACAAGGAGTGCTATCATCTATTTGGCATACAAGCTTTCTCTTGCCTGTTAGATTTTACCATTAGTGCTCCTTCTAAGTTTCATAATCTTATTTTCTTGAGTCACTATTAAGAATTTATTCCTCAAATAAATTTGGGGCTATGAACCATTTCTATGTGAACATGTCTTTTAGGTGTTCCTCGATGATTGTGATGTCCTCAAACACTATCCTCTAAATCACTTATAGTGGATCAATCAACCTTAAGTTCTGTGAGGAAAAAGAGAAGGTATGAAAAAAATAATCCTTAAAGGCATCCCAACTAGCTTTTTTACGATGCATTTCATTAACCACATACCATGCTTGCACCCATGTCTTCAAATTTATATAGAAGGCATGAACCTATAAGTTCTTTGGGGCTATTATGCCATAGTCAGTCCATGTCTTTTTACATAGGTACACATGCACTATGAAATCAAAATTTATAGAATATGCTAATATATCCAAGTCCTCATTACTTCTCCCAATCTAGTGAAAATAGCTATCTTCACATCTTACCAAGTTGGCAAGTTAGACTTTTGCATTGCCCACTAACGAGCAATAGTGCTTCTCAATGTATACAATATTATGCCCATTCTATCTATTTATTTAGGGATGCATGATTCAAGATCATGGAAATGATTTTCCATTGGGTTACATACTTCAAATTTTGGGAGTGCCACAAGCTTACCTTTGCTTAGGCAAAGTACCTTCTTTCCTTTCTTCTCATCATAAGGAACCCATTGTTTTGGAGTGTGGTCAATCTAGACCCAACAAGTCCTCATAAGATTTAGTACCTTTATGTGCATTAGGTAATATCTATGATCAATGGACTCATAAACCTCTTTGACCCATTGATCATAATCAACATTGGTGGTGTCAAAGGTTCATTGTCCATCTTCTCAAGAGAGCAATCCCTGATTAGTGGGGTTGATATTCTTGATGCCCTATGCCATGATGTTATATATATGGTTGATCTCATCCTCAAGATCAATGATGTCTATATAGGGGTGTCCTTGGTCACTTTAGAGGGGAATCACTACCATTTCCTTGACATTTTTGAAGGTCATATATCACTTCTTAAAGTGCATATCAGCATTATTTACACAGCACCATGGCCTTCCTAGAAGTGCTAGATAGTTGTCTTATTCAACCAGCTTGTTTACCTTGAAGTCAGCATGGAATTTGGCACCCATAATATCTATAATGGTTCCCTTTAAAATTTTGATTGATTATGCTCAAGCCTTGTTGGCCATAAAGAGTACATAGGGGTAAGGCCTTAGGGATGAGCCTAGCTATCCTCTCCTATGCATTCTTGGTTAGGATATTGAAATTAGTGCTTGTGTTGATGAGGACATCATAGATAGACCATCCATTGATGGTAACATTCACCAAGAGTTCTTAGTCATAATCTATATTTTGGGTATGTCTAACCTCTCGAGACCTTTCCATACACAGTGTGTCAACTTCAAATGATTGCTACAGTGCATGTTCTAAAAAAATTATTTAATAGGGAAAACATACCTTCTATTTTTAGGAAGCACAATATATCTATTATTTCTTGCACTTCATCATCATGACTATTTTACTTCTTGTGAGAGGTTGTATCTTGTGCCTCTAAGAATCATCCTAGTTGGATCTCTCCTTACAAGTTCTAGATCATGCTCATAGCTTATTATAACATGTCTTTTTGGTATGTAGGGTTTAGAAAAGGCACAATTTTAGTTCTTAGGATATGTTATTTGTTTAGTATGTCTTGACTCCCTCAAATTCAAAGATTAACATTAGTACTGATGTAACTATTAGTTGAGTGATGAGTCCACTTTGAGTAGTTACCTACACTTTGATTATCTCCATGTAAACTAATTACATTTTTGGATTCCTTTTCTCTACCTTAGGATCACACTTGATCATCCCCATACCCTTGTTTATGTTGGGCCTATCTTGGGTCAATTTTTTGTACAAGTTGGGGCATTCCTTGACCTTGTGTGTTCTTTGATAATATCCACACATTGGATGTGTGGGGTAGTCACACTGATAGTGCTTGATCGAACCACATTTGTAACATGATCATGGTGGGAACCTTCTTCTACCATATCCACCACCTCACCTTTAGGCACCTCTTTATATCCCATATCTTGGATTCTACTAGCCATAACCCTCATTTCCTTAGGCTCCCCACCTTCCTATTGCTATTATTGCTTATTATTTTCCTCTCCCCATCTTATTTCATATCTCATTAATTACATGGTAATTAGCCATGGTGTGAGTATAGGCATCACATAACTGGAAATAGGTGGTTGTGCTAGCCTAATTGGTGCATTGTAATAAAGGGAAGTTATGAAAATCATGTGCCTCATGATAAAATTTTAAACTAACAAACAATATACACACATTATTTTGAGGGTAATTATTCTTATTATGGCCTTTTGTCTCATAGTCAGTACACCATAACCTACTTCAAGCATCTTATGATGAGATTACAATAAAATTTTGTAGTTTGGAATCCATAGACACAATCTACACCTCTAAGAAAGGGTTAATTCATATCTCAACACTCCAAAATTCCTTAGCTCTAAGCATGGCTTCAAGCACTTCTCGAGGGTCTATGAATGTTTTCATGGATAGTGCCCTTGTAAAGGGTACTAGTAATCCCAAAATGAACCATTACACATGATTAGAGGGGTGAATATCATAATTGATCTTGGAAACAATAGCCTTAAATCTAACATCATATAAATACATGCTCTCTAATAATCCCTGGTTAATCTCCTTGAACATAGAAATGCTCTACTACTCAAACTTAGGTATATCAAATTCTTTCAAGAAGTCTTCCTTTAGGGTGTCATAATCAACCATAGGATGGTTAGGATCATAATTATTATACCAAGTATGGGCATGATCAAGAAAATTTATCACAAATTGGGTTTCCTTGTGCTCAGACTAGGTTATACCTTTAACATGCTATAGTAGTTCATACTTGAGCACACGTTCTATGGGATTATCTATGACTTGATACTCAAGTAGATGCATGGCCATTTAATAATAAATTTTGTGTAGGGGATAATCTAGTATCTAAGGTACTTATCCCCTTGGTACCTATCTTAGTAATGGTCTTATAATGCCTTTAGCCATTGGGCTAGGTGTTGGTCCCATAATTATTGCTAGTACCATGAAAGATGATGGAATTATACTACTAACTAGTGGTGTAGGGCCAATTACTTTAGGATATTACCAAGGCTATGCAAATGACATTGGCTAGACTATAATTCTTGAACTCACATTCTTTATGGTTGGGATAATGCCCTAAGTTCTATAGGTATCTTCATTTAGATCCTCATAAGGAATGACTTGTTTAATCACAAAATTATGGTTTAAGTTTATAAAATAGTCAAATTCTAGGTTGATAATGGGGTTAGTTATCAATATTCTATCTTCCTATGAGTTATCTATTTCATGAGCTCACACCATAGGTCTAAATGGGGTGAGTACATCCGATGCATCTCCAATGGTCAAATTTCATAGGGACCCTGAGTATTATTCACTTGTTAACTATGGAGATTATTTTATGGCTTCAAGGATTCCCTCCTCTAGGCACTTCTATCATTCAATATATCCTTCCCCTTTCCCTTCTCAATCACTATGGATCCTCTTAGCACTTCCATGTTATAGATATTATATTAGTCTATGCCTCCTCTTGTTATAAGCTTATCTTCTGAGCTCTCAAGTGTCAAAATACTCATTCCCTTCCATTACACCTCACCTACATGTCCCCTTCTTCCTTGTTACACTACTCATATGAGAGAGCACTTTATCCTTCCATTATCATGGTTTCAAATCCATAATCCACCATCAACTTCTTGATTTTGGTACTAAACTATCTGATAAATTCACCTATGGGTTTGTGTAAAAATTGATATTCTACTTCTTCAGGGCAGGATTATGTCAATACTATGAATTCAAGCATGTAGCTATTCAATATCCCTTACCACTATTTGTCTAAAGCTCTAGTCTAAGTGGCATATAAGTTATTAAGCCTTTCTAGGTTTTCTTTCATCCACTCGAAGCACTATCCATAGATTCAAATTCTATGTGTCATATAAGCAGCCAACCATTGGTACACTTGCTCTAGTATTTCACAAAAGAAAACCCTATATAAGGCATCATACAAGTGGGTTTGAACCCATTTCCTTAGTTTCTATCCTTTACAAGTTGGATGCCTTAATGTAAAGCTATCTTCCACTCATTTTATCTAGTGCTCTATATTTTTGAAGGAGAATCAGCATAATTCTTATGTACCATTACAATAACAAAATTCAACATGTCCTAAAAATGGAACTAAAATATTATAGAAAAGTAGGGGTCTTAAGTCATAGGCCTTATCAAGAACTTATCTATATATCCAAGTTAGATCTAGACTTGTTACAACATGGTATAAACCTTGACTAATCCTATAACACTCAACATTTTTCAATCGACCACATTGACATCACTTCACATAAGGGGCAAGCCTTGTGTGCTCACTTGTAGTGAAACAAAGAAAGGACCAGGGCGCATGTTGGGCTAGTTGTGCCATGGCATAACTTTGTCTTCCAAGGATTTTGGTTAGTGTAATAGTGGTGGTACATTCATGGGTGTAAGCCATTTTGGGGAGGATCTATCTATTGGGTGTAAGACTATGTGATGCAGTTTTAAAACTTCATGGACAAAAGCTTTTATTTTCATTTACTTATCATAATTCAGGTGCTTAGGGGGCTCAAAGGGGTACTTAGATGAAGGAATTAGGCTTGGGATCATAATTTGACACACATGTATCATTGTGAGGCATGGGGTCTTTCCTATACTTAGAGCATTTTATATATAGGGTGTTGATCTCATCATGAGCTATAGGAATGCCATGAATGGGATACATAAAAAACTCACTGGAACTTAGTATTCATAACATAATTTTAAGCCTTAAAGCTATTATAAATCTTGTGTAAAGTCATTTATCATTAAATAGAGTTCAAATACATAGTGTGTGTGTGTGTGTGTATATATATATATATATATATATATATATATATATATATATAATTCTCATCTTAAAGATACTAAAGGCCCATATGATCACATATGATCTTGGGAACTACAATAGGGAGCCTCAAAGACATCCCATACTAAACTCTAACATCTAATGGAAAACCTAGCATCTTGAATCAATCTTGTAGGGCTTCACTACTCTAATCTCTCTCTTTTTTATAACTAGATTCAACTCCACTTTTTAGTGTTTTGGGGCATCTTAGTTCCATGGTGAATGGAGCACATTGGTTTTTGAGCTGGTACTATATGTAATCATTCTACTGACTCCACTATCCTACCTTTAATGACTTATGACTATCCCATGTACCTGCTTCACAATGATGATTGAGCTAGAAGGGAGTTATTTAGCCACCTACTAGTTGGTGCCACAAGATGAAAAAATAACAATCATAACAAGTGGTTTCATCACACCTAAGTGTCTAATGTGTTGGCATAGATATTATACTTAGATGGATTTGGGGCCCAACAACATATTGAAAATTTGAATGTAAAGAGGGGATTTAGATTAGTTTTCTTAACCCAATAAAGAGTGTAAGTGTATTATAATGTTTTAAAATTATGTTAAAAGGCTTTAGGGTGTATGTGTATGTACCTATAATGTCCAATCTCATAATATTTAATGAAATTATATATCAAGATAAAAATAAGGTCAAATTATATATCTTTCAATGTAGATGTTAGCCTTTGTGGGAAGTTTATTGTAAATAAATGTTTATGGAAAGTTATATTCATGTGAAGGGATTGTAACATGTGTGTATAACATAGGAAAAATTATAAAATGAGGAAATATTTTATGAATAAGGATAAATAAGGTAAGTTGATAAGAATGACCAAGTTGTTGAGAGAAACTTGGTCTAAGAAACCAACTTTAGAAACCTAGTTGAATAGGGATAAAGCTAAAATAATTAAAGGAGGATATTAATAATGTAAAATAATAATAATAATAATAATAATAATAATAATAATAATAATAATAATAATAATAATAATAATAATAATAATAATAATAATAATAATAATAATAGAGTTTTCATTCTTAGAATGAAATCATAAGGATGGATGGTGAAGGGTGGAATGATATTCTTTAGGTGGATACAGGAGTTCTAATAACCTATAAAAGACTGTGCTATAAATATTGTCTTGAAATCAATAAAATAGTATCCAATTATGTACTTAATATATTGTAACATGTGGTGTTAGGTTATTTTAATGTATTTTTTTTCATACTGAGTTTCATTGAGACTAAGAAAGGACTTATTATTACTTACAGGTCTATAATAATGATTTTCTTGAGTCTGTAGACTATAATGTGATTTTTTTATAAAGTTTGAGTAATTTTAAGATTCAATTATATTAAAATATTAGAGTGAATTTGTTAAGACATTTTAAGAGTATAAATAGTTCATGATCATTTACCAAATTCAATTTTGGAAATTAATAATGCTCTTAGCCTTGTGCAGGAATTTAGTTTTTTCTAATTACTAAAATGGTCATAACTTTGTTTTAACCATTAAAATCTCATGAAATTTTATATGCAGATGTGGAAAAGTGTTTATAAAGTCCAATATGTTTTTTTATTTCAAAATGAGGTCTATAAAGTTTGTTATTAATGATTGTGTGTCTATAGGCCTGTATGTACATTTAAAACCCTATTCAAGAATCTAAAAAAAGTATATAATTTCAAAAAGAATTAGAGTGAAGGAATGAAACTTAGAGGGGATTTATATGACATTTTAAAAAAAAAAATATAGGTCATTTTAATTGTTTATAGTCAAAATATCATTCAAATCTATGCAAAATACCTAGAAACCCGACTTCAGAGCTCAAAAACAAGTATAAATGCAAGAGGAGATCAAAGCAAAGGTATGGAAGTTAGAGATAACATGAATAATGTATGTTTTAAGTATTAAATATGTTTTAAATAATAAATATGTTATGTATAAATAGATATACCATGAGTTTTGTATAAATATATATACCAAAAAGTTCATTTGGTAGGACTAATTAGGCCTAAACCTAGTCATCCTAAGGTGGAGTAAAGTAGATATTTGAGTGAATAAAGATGTGGTAACTTATATATTGGGATGATTAATGTTTTTTATGATATTAAATACCTAATTAACAAATACATGATCAGTGAATCCCATATAGAGTAACATAAGGCATTTAAACAAGAAAGAGTATAAAAAGTTTGTATTAGTCCTTATAGCTTGTATGATGGTAAGAGAATATGAATGAGAGAAGAGAGTGTAACCTTAGAAGGTGATTTGTTTATAATGTGTGAATATATAAGAGGTTTCAAGAAATAGTTTGGATTAAACCTAAGTATATTGAATAAGGTGGCAAATTATGAGCCTTGGACCAATGTATGAAAAGGTTATTTTGTTATAAGGAGTAGGTGCGTTGGGAAATAATAGAATACCCAGAGGAAAAGGTGATGAATATTATAAGATATTGAATTTTTAAACATACTTAAGATATGTTAGTAGTATATTAATAATGTTTTGAGATAATTCAAATGTTTACCAAGTAAGAACTACCAATGATTCATGAAGGCTACAAGCACAAGGAAGGAGGTAAAAGGTAAGTATATAAAACTAGTTTGAATTAGACATGAATGATTTCCATTGTGTTTTACTTTCACATGGAAATTTTATCCAATTTTATTTGAGATTGAAGTGTACTTAAATCATAATTTTTTGTATCAAAACTTAGGAAAACTATTGAAAAACTAATCAGTTTGCATGAAGCTTGCAGTTTGCAGGTAACAAGTGAAGAAGCTTGGAAAGATTGATAGTGATTAATAAGATAGAGACATATAAAAATTATTTGAAACCTTAATATGAGTAAAAAATAAAAATAAGTGAAGTGGTAAGAGGAATCCCTAAATCCATAGAGGCTTAAGACTAAGATAGATTGTAGAAGCTCAAAAGATAGCTTAGGAGAAAGATCAAAAAATAGAAAGAGAAATTCCAAGACAAAGGACTATAGGTGGTACCAAAAGACTAGGTGTGGATAAAATAAACATATTTGAGGTGTTAGGAAGTGAGTAATATAGACTTCCTAAAGAATAAAAGGCATAATGAGGCCTAAAGTGAGAAGGTAAAGGTGAGAGTGAGAAAAAAAAATAGAGAACATATAATGAATGAATTATATGAAGGAAGTTACCAAAGAAAGGTGAAATAAGACATTAATAAGAAAAAATTGAATATGAAGAAATAATAATATGAAATAAATATTGAAAATGTTAACATTCCTAGTGGTGTGCATAGGAACAAAAGAAAACCAAGATTATGGATGGAGATTGAAAATGAAGGTGAAATGTCCTCTCAAGGAGATCATTAAGAGAAGGAGAAGATAACATGAAGTAAATAAATGGATAAGGAAACTAATTTTATCATCAAAACCATCCAAATAATAACATAAATAGGAAAACAAGCGTCAAAGTCTTAAATCTAATGATTTATTTACATATGTGTATGTAGGTGAGAAGATAGATGAATAAGAAGCCCAATTCAAGTGATTAAAGTTTGAAAGTATAAAATAATATATTCATGAAAATATGATTACATTGATAGATAAATTTATATGACATTATAATATGAAGGTGCATAAATATATTGCCTAGAGGAAGGAGAGATGCTTGGAGAAGAAGACTCTCAAGAAGCACAATGTCTTATTGGAAACATAAAAGGAGAAATTGTGAATCAAATATAAATTAAAAAGGTAGTATGTCCTAAATATTTTTTTATATAATATTTATTTTAATAATGTAAATGTAAATTTACAATTTTATGAAGATGTTTTACATAAATAAGTATTTTGAATCATTGTGTAGATTTAAGGAAAGTGAATGTGAAGCTGAAGAACTTAATGAAGAACTCATGGAAATTGATATAAAACAAGAAGAGGTGTATAAATTTATGCCTAATTAATTAAAGGATAAACAAAATTATGGTACAAGTTATAGTACCTTATGAAGGAGAAGACAAGGTTGCAAATGAAGAAATGATAGAATATAGTGAATAAGAGGAACTGATTTGGTAAAAAATCATGAAAGGATTAAACTCATAAGAGATGAGGGAGATATTGAAGAAGTTGAAATTGAGATATTAAATTTATCAATTCAATAATATTTTGATCCAATATTTAAATAACAAGTAAAAATGAAGATGACAACTATTAGAGAGGTAATATTTCTTCAAGTTTTTAAAACTAATTATGATTTTAATTTTGATTATGTAGGTATGGAAGGTAAAGAGATGGAGTCCTTTCTAATGGAATTAAACAAGGAGGATGAATCAAATAATTATCTAATAGGGATCATACATCATTAAAACTTAGAATAATAAATAACGAAGACAAATAGAAAGCTAAGGAATTGGAAGAAGAGGGGAAAAAAATCTCATTTGAGCAAGAGCTCAAATATTTTTCCACTAGAAAAATTTGATGTAGGATCATCATTAAAGCCAATGAAATTTTATTTAAATGGTTAATTTATTAATTTTTAAAATATGATGGGTATTTAATCATTTCATATAATGTGTTTAATTATTTATAATTCATCCTTTGTATGGTTTTTAGTCTCTTTAGGAGTTTCCTACCAAAAAGGCATATTTAAAAATGTGAATGTAAAGAGGGGATTTAGAGTAGTTTTATTGATCAAATCAAGAGTGTAAGTGCATGATATATTTTTTTAAATGTGTTATAAGGTTTTATGTTGTATTTTTATGTATTTTCAATTTCTAGTCTCATAATATTCAATGAAAGTCTATTTCAAGGCAAAAATAAGGTCATAGTATAACTCCTTCTATGTGGATGTTGGTCTTTTTGAGAGGTTATTATAAATAAATGTTTGGTTAAGGTTATATTAATGTGAATGGATGAAAATACATTTTTATAACATATAAAAATAAATAAAATAAGGAGATATTAGATTAATAAGGATAAAAAAGCAGTTTGGTAAGAATGACCAAGTTATTGAGAGAAACTTAGTCCAAGAAATCAAGTTTAGAAACTTAGTTGAATAGGGATAAATATAAAATAATAAAAGGAGGAGACTAAGAAATTAAAATTATAATAACAATATATTTTTCAGGTTTATAATGAAATCATAAGGATGGATGTTGAAGAGTGGAATGATAATCTTTATGTGGATATAAGAGTTGTAATAGTTTATAGGAGATTATGTTATAAATATTATCTTGAAATAGATAAAAGAGTATAAAATTGTGTAAATAATATATTTTAACATGTGGTGTTATATTTATTTTAATATAATTTTGTTCACATTGAGTTTCATTGAGACTAGGAAAGGACTTATTACTACTTACAGGTCTGTAACAATGCTTTTCTTGAGTCTACAAACTGTAATGTAAGTTTTTTTAATGAATTTTGAGTAATTTCTAATCTTTACTTATATTATAAGAGGTATATTGAGGTTTTTAATACATTTTAAAATTTTAAATATGTCATGATTATTTACAAAATTCAATTTGAGATTTTAATAATGCTTTCAGCCTAGTGCAAGGATCTATGTTTTTCTAGTTATTAAAATGGTCATAACTTTTGTTTTATCTATCTAAATCTTGAAAAATTTGATACATATTTGGCATAAAGTGTTTATAAATTATTATAATTTTTTTAATGTAAAAAATATGTATATATAGTAATTTATTAATGATTGTGTGTCTGTAGGTCTGCATACAAATTCAAAACCCTAATCAAGAATCCAAAGAAAGTGTATAGTTTAAAAAAGAATTAGAGTGAAGGAACAAAACTTGGATGGGATTTAGATGATTTTTACAAAAAGAATTAATGTTTTTTAAAGGTTTTATGAAGTTTTTATGGCTATTTATATTCAAAAATTCATTCAAATCTATGTGAAAGACTTAGAAACCCTACTTGGGAGCTCAAGAACAAGTATAAATGCAAGAGGAGATCAAAGGATACATATTAAAGTTGGAGATAACATGAATAAGGTATGTTTGAATTATTAAATATTATTTTAATAACCATTTATTTATATATAATTATATTTACCATGAGTTATATATAGAGATATACACCAGAAAGGATAGTTGGTAGGACTAATTAGGCCTAAACCTAGTAGACCTAAGGTGGAGTAAAGTAGAGATTTAAGTGAATAAAGAGGTGGTAGATTATATATTGGGATGATTAATTTTTTTTATGATATTAAATATACAAATAATAAATATATGATCATTGAATCCCCAATAGATTAAAATAAGGCATTGAAACAAGAAAGAGGCTAAGAATATTGTATTAGTCCTTGTAGCCTATATGAGGGAAAAAGAAATTGAATGAGATACAAGAGTGGATCATTGTCAAGATATTTATTTAACATGTGTGAAGATATAGGAGGTGTTTATAAACCATTTAGAGTGAACCTAGGCATATTGAGGAAGGTGGCAAAATATGAGCCTAGGATTAGTGAATGAAAAGGCAGTGTTGTTGTAAGGAGTAGGTGTGTTGGAAAGAATAAAATACATAGAGGAAAAGGTGATGAAGAGTTTGAGTGTCATGAAAAACAATTTATATATAAAATATAGGCATGACACAATCTACTATAAATAACACCTAAAAATATAAGAACACATATCAAAAATCATTTCAATCAAACATAATAAGTAATCCCTATAAATCATCATCTCTCAATGATCAGGCATAAGCTATTGGCTGAGATCTAAGCTCGATCAATTATAAATCCATGAATTTTAACACAATATTATGTCCAAGGCTATTATGTTGTGACATTAAGATGGATGTTAAAATTGGCCTCGACTATTGCTAATATAGTTGGGCTCTAGGTGGTTGCTTTGGTAAGCTATAAATTTGTTGAATATTACTATAATTATGACATTAAAATGGATATCAAAATCAACATGGGTCATATATGATGTAATAGACACACACAAAGTGGATTCATTGGGCTCCAAGGCCATGCTAGATTATCTTCTAGCTCTCAAAGACCTCTTTTTCCATGTGGTGTCCTCTCACTTTCTTACTGATATGAGAGAGTTTTACATGGAACATATAATCCTAAGACTATAAATTAATGTTATTGTTCCATGTGGAAACATCCTAATAAATATTTGGGCTATATACTTTTAAATTAATATGAATATATCCATAACTATAGATTAATGGTATTATGCCAAGTGGTAGCATCTCACTCACCTGCTAGCTTGCAAGCTTCTTGCCTAGTACAAACATCTCCAAGACTACATATTAGAGGTAATGTGCCACATGGTGACATAACATTAACCCACTATCCCATAGGATTTATACCTTATAAGGACCTCTTTGGGATCATGGGTCATTAAGATGATTATATGTGGAAACATCCTTCTATCCTACTAGCCCAACGGCTTCACTCCCTGTATGGTCCTCTCTAGGATCACAAGTCTTCAAGATGATGCTATGTGGAAACATCCTAGTATCCTTATAACCCAAATGTATTGCTCCCTATATGGTCTTATCTAGGATTGTGGGTCACTAAGATGATGCCATGTTGAAACATCTTGCTATCCCACTAGCTTGACACTAATTGTACCATAGACTAAGTTGATGTCACTCTTGGGTTAGTAGGATAATGACACATGGATTCCTTTAAACCAATCATTAAAAGTCTTAAAATTTACTAAGGAAAAAAAATATAGGAAAAATCCAAGGTATTAAACAACTAAGGCAAAATAAATGCTTGACTAAGATGAAATTTGTGAACAGTTAGAAGTGACTAAGGCCAATAAATTATAAAGGAACCAAAAACATACATAGAAAAATTTTAAAAATCTAAAATAAAATGATTTAAGTGAATCATAAAAAAATACAATTCCAACTACAAAATTTATCAACTAACAAAGTAATACCGAGTCTAAAATTATGAAACAAATAGACTTCTAAGCTTAAACAATCTCATGACATTGATCCAATGTTCTCATTGGTTTAGTTGAATATCTGGAAAACATCAGGCAAGATCAAGGTTAAAGCTTACTCATCTATTAATTAGAAGCTAAATATTATAGCCTTATTATAAAGATTTCATCCATTAAATAAAAGATAAGAAGATTAAGTGAGGGATATACTAAGGTTTAAAAATACAAATTCCAAGCTTGGCCTACCTAAACCTTGATAATCAATAATTAATCTCTGAAAGGGTCTATATGGTTGCACCCATTTGGTTGCCTTGTATTATTAATATTTTAACCCAAGATCCATGCTCTGTTATTTTTTATCCTTTTATTAAAACTCTAAAAGGGAGACCTAGATCAAATATAACAGAAGAGATTAATTCTAATAGAGTTTTAGATTAAGGTAAAAATAGGTTTTAAAGGGGCCCCAAAACCCTTTACATCAGAAGAGATATAAACCTTAAGCACACCAAGGATACAAAATAGCCTAGAAACTACTTAAGCAAGACCAAATTAACCAAGAATCTGAAAATAGCTATCAAGAGCTGGACAAACGATGAATATTTTTTTTACAAGACCGAAGTTTCATGTCTAGAGGGGGGACCAAAGGCTTAGACTTCTTCCTCTTAATAGCTGTCCAACCATCCTCTACCTTAGCTGCCTCAGCAACCCCATCCTCAGAAGGCCATGATCCATGAAGTCTAGGGGACATTGATGCCTCAGCAAAATCCTTAAGAGAACCAGCCAACATCTGGCTCCTAGGAGAATCCTTCAAAATAGGTGGAGGAACCACCACCTCCTCAGTAATCGGTTCAGAGAGATCACATAATCCAATTTCCACTAAACCTTCAACAGGATCTATCTCCAGTGGAGTCTCTTGATCCGTCGATTCAGAATGGATACTCTTTTCATTCTCATTCTCTGAATCAGTCGAATCTTCCTCAGGTTGTTTAGCAAAATAATGATCATGATCAGCTTCAGACCACCAAGAAGGTGATCTTTTGGATTTGGATTTCCCTACAGTACACTGAGCTACAACATGCCCCGTCAGGTGACACTTTCTACATCAAAAAGGATACCTTCAAAATCTAACATTTGCGTCCAAGAACCCCTGGGGGAGTCTAGACAAATCACCTCGGGAAGGCCCTTAGAAATATCCACCTCAACCATAAGGCGAGCACAGGTCAAGCGGTAAAACCTCTTAGTTTCATCATCCTTAAATAAAAACTCCCCTATAGCATTTCCAATGGTTTTAAACACCGATTCATGCCATAGATGCATTGGTAAATTAGGGAGCTGAACCCAGACAGG
This sequence comes from Torreya grandis, assembly GCA_037957365.1. NCBI lineage: Eukaryota > Viridiplantae > Streptophyta > Pinopsida > Cupressales > Taxaceae > Torreya > Torreya grandis. Next base: position 2,127,106 of record JARHVA010001137.1, read on the forward strand.
GATCTTATTGAAGGTTTCCGTGACAGGATTGAAATCCATATGCCACTGTTTGGTGAAAAGAGGGTATTTACCCTGCCATAAAAAATTTTTGTTGGACAGAATAGTCTTCCTGTCCTCAGAGTTATGGAATAAGGCTATAAAAAGACCTTTACCACATGGGTAAATTTCAACATTTCCATCAAATAGTGGCAGCCAGGTATTGGAGATCCAACCATGTAAATCTGCAAGAGATGGCTAGTAGCCACAAAATTGACAAATAGCCACAAACTTTGAAAAATAATCTACCCTATAAAAGATTGCATCAACTATATCAGGATCTAGATTAACCCTGACAGGATTTAAAGCACTTACTGGTGAATCGCCCGATCTCCCAATAGAAGCTTGAAGTTTCACGTCATGTATTTCAGCTTCAAGAGTAGCCACGTCTGCATAAGTTCTTCCCTTAGACCCATGGATAGAACCAAATATAGGGGAACCTTTAGCTAAATCCATAACTGGCAAAGAGCCCCCTTTTATAGAAGAGTGAGCGATCAGGATCCTTTCCCCATTCACGGGTGAAGTCTTAGCCACACCAGCCACTGTATCAATAGCTACGTGGTACTGGATTTGAGTTCGCGCTTGCACAAGCACACGCTCAGCATTCAAAATCTCCATGCACGTGCAGCTCAGCAGGTGATAGGGTCATTCAAGTTACAAAAATATTAATTCTAATAGAATTATTCTCTTAATAAGAAATCATTCTGATAAGGGAAGGTTTATAACAATTTACTTATTTAACTTTTAATTTTCTTGAAAATCTTCCACAAGACATAACCTCACAATATAATATTATCAATCCCCAGACTATTAAGTACTACTATATTATTATTTTCAATAACGATCACTCAGCCATTACTTTGAGTTCCAATCATTTATAGATAAACTTAATCTATAATGTCAATTCCAAAAGAATACATGAGGATGCACAAAGCTCATTTCTTAGGCTTAATGTTAAGAAGTTTTGACCAAGTATAATATATTCATCAATTTATTAAAAGAGTTTTATAGGATTAAGAGCTTCTCCTTACTTGATAGATTCCTTCCTAAGATATCTACAATCAAGGCCTGATGAAGTCCTCAATAACACTCTTTCACCATATTGAACTTTAGCAAGGGTTAGTCCATTAGATATATAATTAGCTAAAGATTAACCATATCATGAATGGGTTTAAATAACCATATTCATACGAGCAAAACACAAGTTATCTTTATTATCAAATAAATAGGTAGACTACTTACTTGCCTTCATACTTAAATGTGTATTTCATATTGAATCATATCAACATAAGGTATTAAAATATCTCAAGATACAATGCACAAGACAACCAATGATAACATATATATATATATATATGTATATATATATATATCTGTGTGTGTGTGTGTGTATACATACATATATATATATATATATATATTATATACATATACATATACATATATATATATACACACACACACACACACACATATATATACATATATACATATATACATATATACATATATATATATATGTGTGTGTGTGTGTGTGTGTGTGTATTATGTCCATTAGCTTAGCCAAACCCAATCATAAATATACAAGAAACCACCAGGATTCTATTTTCAATAAGAATTCCTCCCAAGGAGATCTATTTATCTTATATACTAAGTAGACTATGAAATAGTTATCTACATTAATAACTAGAACATTCAACTACTAACTTAATAACAATAATGGATTGTACTCAACCCAAAATCAATCATTGATACACAAATAAAATAAGTTCAATTGAGAATGCTTAATCCTTATATTTTATATAGTTTAAGAAGGTATCAAAACACAAGTAGACTATAGTTGATGATGAGCTCCTCTTCACTCCATGAGTAACTTTGACCAGTAGAAGGTGGGAACACCTCTCAAGCATTTTCCCATCATCAAGTGATAGCTCTAGACACCCTGAGTAGGACTGCCATCTCTAGGCATGTTCATATCATGGTTCAAGGTAAGTAAAGGCAAAAATAAGTCAATATGTCTTGGGGTCATGGAGATATCTACTCACAAGATTAAAATCCACTAATCTTTAAATAAAGAGGTTACCAACATTGAATCTATTTTGAACAAGTAAAATACAAAAACGAAAAAAATACAAAGATCATATGGATCATACCCATCAGACATACAACCACTAAGATATATTATATAATAAGTCATGAGAGGACTTAAAAAAGCTACCATCATGTCTAACTTCATATACATACCCCTTCCTCCATCATGAATAATGTGACCTTTTAAGACATTAAAAGTCTTTCACAACAATACTTACTATTAGAGTAATAAAAAATACTAGCATATAAAACTATCATGGAGGAATATTTTAACTTTGAACTCCCACTTAATTGGTAAAGAAACTATGGGGTGACCTAAGCATAAACATAAGAAAATAATAAAAGAGAAGAATTAAGCCAATTGGACTTACTCCTCTTTAATGTGATAACTCAATAAAAAATCACATAGACTTCATTTAGTCCACAACTAATATATTCCAATTAGTAAGATACCTACCAAATGATCCAATCCCTTCCATGGATATTTTTTATAGGTTTATACCAGCTAAGTCTCTCCCTCTCCAAGCTCTCTACTTGTTTCCTTTCTATTCTTCCTTTGTTCCTAGGGTGGCCAAAATTTCCAAAGGTACTAAATCCTTTTCTCAGATATTTACCCTCCTCAAATAGGCATTATCTCATTCTTATAACCCAACCATATTGTGACAAGTGTCCATTCTTTCCTTGGATTAGACAATCACTTATTCTAGATAGATCATGCCTTCATAAATGGGTGATATTTTTTTAGTCTATAATAGTGCATGGTAGTTCATATAGAGTCCTACAATTCGTTCTAAGATCAACCAAATAATTCTCAATGGTTTAAGGAAACAACCAATTAATGGATGGCCTATAATCTACCACTAGATAATGTATATGTTGGGCTACTTCATCTCATGCAATAAATATGACAAGAACAAAGATGTTTTGACCAACCCAATAGAGATTGAAACAAATATTACATGATAAGTTTTAAATTAAAGTCATAATGGTATACAAGGCATCTAACTAAGATCAGACAAGGTTAAGAAAAGATATGATTTAGAGTTATAATCACACATGATGAAACTATGCATGGTGTATTCTTTGTTCTTTTGTTATAAATGACATATTCCTACACACTTATTACACCCATTAAATCCACTTTCCTAATAGCAAAATCATGCAATTATAACATGCTAGATCATTTCCTTAAACTAATGTAATTAACTTACCAAGCAATTCACAAGGTCATAAAGTGATATTCTTATAACACTTAATGCATATGTAATTTCAATTATAGCCTAAGTTAATGATTTAAGCATTACTAAACCACATTTACAATGTTCACAAAACTCTTACCTTCGTATTCAACACCACCAATGGAGTATAACCTTTGGTTTAACATAGTCACATTATTTTCTCATGAGGGTCCTTATATTCTCCCTCCCCTAAAAAAGTCATAATCCTTGATGTTATTCTTCTTTATTCAGCCAATAAGGTTTCTAAATCCATTGTACTATTGGAACACCATTTTGAATTACATATATGCCACCCTAGGTAGGCATCCAAGGTGAGCATTTTTTTACATCAATAAAAGACATTCTCAAATATAGAGGCCAAATTCTACTTGAAACCAATCAAATTATTCCTATGTATTTATAACATCCCTTTAGATTATTCATTTATAATTTTTAAGGATCCTTAATCACATATGAGGGTTTCACCCACATGAGTATAATCTTCTTAGTCATATTTTGATTTTCAATGTTTATACAACCCTATATTATCCATATTTTTATACCAATTCTCTTATTGTATTTTAGAATAATGTGACATAATCACTTTAGTCTTTGTAGAATAAGTCATGATTTCCACTTTTGAAAGGCTTATTATTCACATAATTTTACTTGCAATGGTCATGGGAGAGTTGAAAAACCTACCATCATGCCCAATATAGGAGGCCTTCAATTACTTCCATCATGATGTCTAGATAAGGTTCAAATAACCTTTCATCATGCCTAACATAGGAGGGCTTTGTTGTACTACCATCATGAAGATACTTCTCACATACCACCATCACTCAACATCATTATAACATACATTAACAAACTTACAATAATATAAGCACTTCAAGAAAATAAGGAGTAACAACATTTCCCACAATTTTCTTGTAAGACTGTTCCTTGAATTTTAGCATAACAAGAATTTATTTTGACCAAATCATAAAGAAGCTTAAATACTCAATCATAATAATTTGAGATTCCTCTCAACAAAATCTCTCTATTTAAGAGATGAAAATGGTCTAGTTTTAGACCCGAGCCTTACTCTATTCAAGGTTATGTTGCCACATGATATTTCACTAATTGCATTAGATGCTAGCTAAATTATAATTAGTTCCTAAAAGAGGTAATTAATTCTAACGTAAATCATACTAAAAAAATTCTCTATCTTAATCCATTGAGAATCATAATTTATCTACTATAAGCATGAATGTTTGATTGATCATTGAATATACAATTTCTTCTTAAATAAGGATGATGGTTTCCAGTCACAATAAAATTATCCTACTAAAAAAGGTAGAAATCCTTGATCATACCATTATGAGCTCATATATAGTTATTAGAGACATATAGGGCACTATTGAGTTAACATATCTAGTTCCATCTAAAACACAGAGGATATTCTGAACAAGTAGAGCAATAGGAAATGCCTCCCATCACACCATTTATGCTACAAAAGAATAAAAGCATGGGACTATCTCCCTTTTTTATATACCATGCTAGTCATTAAATATTTTAACAAATCTACTACCATTCCATATAATTTGTGGGATCTTAGTATCTTGGTCTGCTAGCCAATATATCATGTGCAATTCAATATGTAGGAGCATCTCATGAGATCTATCCACTAGCCAATAGAATTATGTTCAAATCAATATATATGTTACCCTTAGGACATGGTACACCAACCAAAAATAAATATGATAATCACTATGTATGTGTTCCTCAGGACATCAATCTACCATCCACTATCAGGCACAAAGTGAAGAGAAAAAAATAGTTGATACACTAAGGTTGCTCTAGAAATCAGTCTATTGGCCATTCCAATGCATAAATTGAAATAAATATTTGATTCATAGATGGTCCTAGGTATTTAAAGGTATAGATATTAATAAATAACTAATTTATAGACAAACCCATGTATGTTAAAGTGTAGAGTGTAAGAGACAATAAATGTGTAGATGGCCCTAGGCATGTCAAAGTGCCAAGAGTAAGAGATAGTCAATGCATAGATGGCCCTATGCATGTCAAAGTACAAAGAGTAAGAGATTAGTCAATAAGATATGTTTCAAGCTACTTCATTTACCATAAAATAACCCTAAGTGACATATATGCACATTCTAACATGTGAACCAACATGAAAAATCATCACAATAACTTGAATATACATGAGATGTCATGTAAGTGCAAAATCAATAAAAAGAGACCAAGTAGTCTCAATAATGAAATCAAATCTAGCCAAATTTCACCAATGAATTTCATTCCCATAAATCTTGAAACATTCAAACTCAAGAAAATAATGTTGGTTTCCAAGTAACAAACAAAATCTTAGACAACTTAAAATAAGTTTGGGAAGCACATTTAGTGAAAAGCATATCACAATACGATCACTATGTGTCTCTAAAAACCACTCAAGGAAAGAAGGAATAAAGTAAGAGTGCATCAATGATCCACTAGATGATTGGAAAACCAAAATACATTAATGCTTAGGGGATATGTTCCACCAGCCACTACTAACAAATTTTGTTATGGATCTAATTACCACTTTATCATGCCAAATTCATTATTGTTTGATTATGAGTGATAACATATAAGAGGTAATTACACCACTACTAGTTCTTTAAAATGAGAATTTATATATAATGTTTCCTATAATTAGGTCACACATTATGTACATACATAATGTTTATGGAAAGAGAGGTTTAGGGTATCATTTCAAGAGAAGGGAACCTCCATGGTTGCCACTTCTAATTCCTTAATCCACTCCATATTTTTCATAGCCAAAAAGATACCTTGTAACATTTGAAATTCACCATATACACCATTATAAGTCAGGCTATGCTCATATATGAATAATAAGGTAATTAGCAACCTAAAGCTATTCAAATATAACATGTTCTTTTCATGAAAGAACAATTATATGAAGACATACCTTCTCTAATTAGTTACTCAAAGGTTCATCTTATTTCACTAACAAGATGCAATATTATCACTCAACTAGTTATCATAAGGCAATATTATATTTATACATAGAGTAATCCATAACCTTAATACCAAAGTTTTACCATATCCTGATTCATTGAATGGTCCTAATGCTCTAAATAGAAAGAGACACTTTATTTAAAATTCCCATAATTTAAACATATGAAATCAATGCATCTAGATATTTCATAATTTCAAAGGGAGGTCATTAAAGAATGTTCTTAGCTATTAGTTTGTTTAAAAACATCTGAGATTTGATTCCAACACTACCAGTGAACACCAATTAGATTTTTAGTTCATCATTAATATAATAACAACATAGAGAAATATAATTATTTAGCCTAAGTGTCATGTAGATAAGCAACGTGCACATTCTCGTGTGTGTGTGTGTGTGTGTGTGTGTGTGTGTGTGTGTGTGTGTGTGTGTGTGTGTGTGTGTGTGTGTGTGTGTGTGTGTGTGTGTGTGTGTGACCATGTGATTTTAATTGAGAGGGTCTATTATTCCTCCAATCATAACAATATAGGGTATGCGCATAGAGTTGGGGGATAATTCCATGGACATAACCCATAACACGTACACATTATAACAATAACACGTATGTGTTATTTAAATTTTTAGAAATGCATACATGTTATAGGAATGCATACGTGTTCCTATATGTTTCAATAATGTATACACATTATTGAAACTATTAAAAAAAAAAAAAACCTTCATCCTCTACATTTTATCCATTCATGTTTTTTTAATTCCCATTCATGTTTTGTTGATTCCCATTCATGTTTTTTCACTCAAGCTCTCATTTTGGCTTAGAATATTCATGTTTTACCATCCATTCACTAGATAAATGATGCCACCATGAAGAAGAGGTATGTTTTTTATAGATTAAATCAATTTTTTTGTGTTTTTAAAAAAAATTTGTGAATGTGAATTGTAAGTTATGTTTCAATAATGTGTACACATTATTGAAACTATACCAAAAAAAAAAAAAAAACCCTCATCCTCTACATTTTATCCATTCATGTTTTTTTAATTCCCATTCATGTTTTTTTATTCCCATTCATGTTTTTTCACTCAAGCTCTCATTTTGGCTTACAAGATTCATGTTTTACCCTCCATTCACTAGATAAATGATGCCACCATGAAGAAGAGGTATGTTTTTTATAGATTAAATCAATTTTTTTGTTTTTTTTTTAAATTTTTGTGAATGTGAATTGTAAGTTTTTTTTAAAATTTTCTCCAATAGGTTGGCATGCTTCACCTAACCCTCCACCTCACTCTCCACCTAACCTTCTTCCCAATACTCCTAACCCTCCACCTAACCCTCCTATAGTTCCCCTAGATCCCCTTGGAAGCTAGGAGGATATAGTTTCTCACATAATGGAGAACAAAATTGAAATTGGGAAAATAATTAAGAGAATGAGGAAGCCCACTTCCAAAAACACCCATCGTACCTATTTGGCCAATAACCTAGAGTTTGTATTAGGTCAAATTGACTCAATAAGAATTCAAATTAATAGATGGAGGTCATATAGGGATAGTTTTAGGGCTTACTATGCTAAAAAATTATCAATATCTGAGGTGAAGAATAAAAATATAACAAAATACCAAATTTGTGCCTTATTTATTGACCCAACCACTAATGCCCCATTTCCCATAACAACCATACATTTCATAATCCATCAATGCCAACATGATTTGATTAAGGCTAATGTTTGGGAGTAATGGTGGATGGTGTTTGGCTATCCCCCTTGTAATAACCATGAGGTCCCTTTATACTTTTTGAGTAAACTCTATTGTGAGTTTGTCCTCAATAAAATTCCAAACTACTTTGACTATGGTGAGTTTTAGGGCTGAGGGAAAGGATCCAGATAGGATTGACTAGGTGCACATTATGAACCTAATTGGCCTACAAAGATACCTACCCAAAATCCACTTCATCCAAAGATTCCCTTTATGGTGATAGAGGTTGTGGAGATAGACACTTTGCGTGCACTTAGTGCATTTAATGATATACTCATTCATCATATGAGTAGAATTTTAGAGATATATGCTCAAGATAGTCTAGTTAGTGGTCATACCCAACCTACCCATGAAGATGTTGTGATGCTTTAGGGGGCTTGGAGGATGTGGTCTTGATTGATGAGTTGTTGGCACACACATTTGGTTTAGATACGTTGTGATTCTCTACACACATGCATGTATCTTTTATATAAATTTAATGTTAAATTTTTAAGTTATATTTACAAATTAAAAAGGTAAAAACTAATTTACACAATTAAATTGAATAATATACATGTATTTTTTTGTGTTCTAGGAGGAGATATTGCCTTCAACATCAAAACTAGGTAGTGGGCTAACCCAAGCTACTACATCTATCTATGTCAGTACGACACCATATACATTTATAGAGGTAAAATTTCAAGTAAATATTATATACTCTAGATGTACATTCATACACCTTACTTGCATCCTTGGTAGATTTTGTGTAAGAAAATATAAAATACCTAATATAATTTTGTTGGAGTTTTTATTGTTTAATGTATTAACATGGATTGGTGTAATTTGTTAAAAACTCATCCTCCATCTCATCTATGTTTTCAATAACCAAAATAGCAAGTTGAACATTTGCTTGATATCCCATTATATGTAGTTTCCATATTAGGTCAATCCCAATTAGTAGGATTGGATATACATACATACATACATACATACATACATACATATATATATATATATATAATTAATTTGATAAAATTTATTTGGAATAATATATTTATATCAATTTCCCAATCAATCATAGCATGTATTCATCAATATAAACACCACTCCTATATTTTAAATACTAGCCTCATATCTAGGCACTTTATTCCTTGTTATCATAATCACATATAACAATTCAATCTCTATGATTGATATCTAAAATGGTCATAACTAGCAATTCAATTCTCATCTTGATTCCATCCTAGCATAATAATTTCATCTCTATCTATGAAGTTATAAATTTAGATGGCATAGCCTCTTGATACCATTGTACCTAGTCAATTCCATTGTTTTATTTGGAGTGTTCATTAGATCCCATTAGTTTTTAGGGAGAGCATCGACTATAAACTATAGCCTATATGTATATCGCATAGGCCTTGCGACCATATACAAATAGGGGAACTCAAACCTGTATAGATAGATGGGGTTGAGAAGTTTGTTACCACCACCTATTTAGGGGTACTAAAGACATACTATATCTATTTTTGGGAGAGGTTATATTTATATCCATTAATGCAGAGCTATATCAAATTCTATACCAAACTCTACCTATATCCCTTCCTTTTAGGGTTCTCCTTCATCTATTCATAACTCATACCCTTAGTCTTTTGGTTAATCAAATAAAAATGATAATATTATTCAAATAAATACTTATATATTATTATCACTTTCTCTTTAAATCATTGGTCATGTAACTAACTCAAACTGTCTATCTACTTACCCCTCAGATACACTTTTCTAGCTTTACCTTCTAATAGCCCTATTTTTGGGTAAAGCTCCTTGTTGGGAGCATCTGACAGATATTCAATAAAAATTAATTACATATTTAAGGACCCATTTGTCCCACATAAACCCTATAACATAACTCTCAATGAAATTTGTACTTCTTTAGGCCTCTCACCAAGTAGCTCTCCATTTATGTAAACCTGCTTATTATGAAATATGTACAAACTTTATCTATATTCTATTGACCTTTTAAAATATCCATTTAGCTATTTTATCTGAATAAATCATTTTTTGACCCCCTTATTTGGAAAAATCCTCCTATTGCTATATCACCCCTTCTCCCTTAACCCTTCTCTATACTTAGCACTAGATCACAACCTCATGTACTTTTCTATACCTGACAAGCCTAAAAACATATGATTTAGTGAGAAGACATCAAATAATGTAAGATTACAATTTTTTTTTAAATTTTAATGGTCAAATATCATTTTATACACTAAACCCTAGAATCAAGGTTTCTAGGCCATTACCAGGGCCAAGAACACACTAAAGGGGATAACTTTTATCTTAGTGGGTTTCAAAACCCCAAAAAAATTTCATTGGGTCTATACTAACCCTATATAAATTTATCATTTAGGCAACAAGTTTTGAAATCCCATAATCAATTACAAACTTAAAACTCTCAATTTATAACCCTACTTATGACCACAAGAAAATAGGGTACAGGGTTACTTTGCCTTTCCTTTAATTCCTAATATCTTAAAAATCTAATATGGGATTATATACACTTACATTTAATATATTATTCCCCTTAAAATCTCAATGGAATCCCAAACTAGTTTCAACATAATATAACTTAGTCCTTTGACTATATGTTGCCCTTTAACAAATAGGGCACTCAAGGATTGTTTCCTCTCTCAATGTTAAAGCACTATAAACCTATAGCAATATGATCTAACCATTTATATGATCATTCAACATCCTTATTTAAACTCTTTAGAATCCATAACAATTTACAATACTAAACACAAGGCACATAATTTCTTAGTTTATAAACTATATATTTTCCAAGAACAAGGACTGTGGACAAATAGGATTTTACCACTTCTTGACCAATTAGATTCCTAAAAAGATTATTCTCAACACTCTTACGCACATTACTTAGTTAACCTTCCATATAAATTTGTACCAAAATAATCAAATGCTTGGACTATAGTTGAATCTTGGACTGTATACAAGATGAAGTTTGTTAGCAACTTGTTTAATCAATGCATTGCCCAAGTTATTAATTATTAGGTTATATGTTTAGTTGATGACTAGGGTGAATGCTCCTTTATCATTACAAGTTGAGACAGACTTGGGCATTACTACTACAATGTCATCTACATAAGCACTCACCAAGGTATGTATATTCACTTGTAATTTTGAATTGTAATTTAGTACTTTAGTTTTAATAATTTTACTATATACTTTGGGAAACATAACTTATATGTACAAATGTATTATGTAGGTAGGGATATTATATGACATTTGATAGTCTAATTTAGATGACTACTATGATATCTCTTCATGTTTCTTCATCATTTAACATGCATGTTCATGTAGACAAACCTGGCATAGACCCAATCAAACATCAATGACAAATTGAGGACCATGAGATTGTGATAAGTGCATGTTTAAATGATTATTTTATTATAGTTTAAAACATGAATTTATTAACTAGGTTTCATGTATACTTGTTAATTTTATAATATTTTTTTAATTTGAACAAGTTTGACTACAAGTGAGTTATGAGTGTAGTACCTGCAATTAAACCTTGGAATAAGCAAAGGCATTAGGGATATCTCTAATTACAAGTAGGGCATCTCAAAGAGAGTCTTCTTTAAAGAAGGTAAAGAGAGGGAGACTATTTAATTATTAGGATATTATAGATGATGTACCTTTTTTATGCTTATATGTAAATGTACATATTTTTGGCATTATACATGCATATATGATGTATTCACCTTGTCAACAAGTGTTGGAGTGTTGCTGCCAGAATGGTATTTCCTTAAACCCCAAGAAGTCTATTTTTGGAGTAACAGAGGGGAAACTCTTTGGACACATTATGTCAAAAGAAGGCATAAAGATTGACTCAGACAAAGTCAAGTCTATTCAAGAGCTTAATTTACCTACAATCAAAAATGTTGTTCATTCTTTCTTCAGAAAGGTGAATTTCTTACGGAGGTTCATCCCTGAATTTACTGAGAAGACTAGACACATTATGAACATGATGAAAGGGAAGACCATCTTCAGCTGGACTAAAGAAGGCAAGTCAGCATTTCAAGATATCAAGATTGCCATTGTTCATGCCCCTACCTTGGTTTGTCCAGATTACAACAAAGATTTCATCATATACAGCTATGCATCTGAACACACTCTTTCAGTAAATCTTGTTTAACAGGACAAGGAAGGTATGGAATATCCTATCTCTTTCATGAGTTTCCCTCTCAAAAACCATGAGATGAAGTATTCAAATGTAGAGAGGCATGTTTATGCATTGGTGAAAGCAGTCAAACATTTTTTCTTTTATATTCTAAATTCACACACTACTGCCTTAGTTCTTGACACTATAGTCAAGTCTATATTAACTCAGCAAGAGTTTGGCATGAAAAGAGGTAATTGGATTGAAAATATCCAAGAGTTTGATCTAGACATCAAGCCGATAAAGCTGGTCAGGGGTGAAGGCCTATGCCAATTAATTGCTGACAACAAGCCAAAAGATACATAACATGAAGAAGCTGAAGTGGAAGATACTCCAATAGTCATTTTTGTCTCCACTACCAATGAGTGGTATTCATGTATCACTCATTTCCTTACTTATGGTGAATGTTCTGCTCATTTGTCTTACAATGAAAGGAGGACTATCAAGTTGAAAGCCGCTAATTTTGTCTTTTGGGACAATGGCTTATACAAGAGAAGCATAGATGGAGTATTCCTTTGCTGTGTAGACAAAGAGAAACAAAGCCAAATTTTGAAATATTTTCATAATCTAGCCTGTGGAGGACATTTTTTTGCTCTTATGACTACTCACAAGATTCTATGAGCTAGATATTATTGGCCAACTCTTTTCCAAGATGCACATAAGTGGGTGAGAAAATGTGAACTCTGTCAGCAATTTATTGGAAGACCCAAGTTAGTTGCTTTGCCTCTCAAGCCAGTGATCATAGAAGAACCTTTCCAACAATGGGGGATTGATTTTATTGGGACAATAAACCCATCTTCAAGTGCTGGACATGATTATGTCATTACAGCAACTAACTATTTCAACAAGTGGGTAAAAGATAATCCCAACTAAGCATGTTACTTCAGAAGTTGTATGCAACTTCCTCAAAGAGAATAACATTTCTAGGTTTGGAGTTCCAATCAAAATTATTACTGACAATGCAGCTTGTTTCACCTCCCAAGAGATTACACAATTTTGTTTCCATTATGGAATTATACTCTCTCACTCTTCTAATTATTTTCCATAAGGGAATGGACAAGCTGAATCCAGCAATAAGAACCTGGTAACTATTATCAAGAAGCTAGCAGATGACAATCAAAAAACATGGCATAAAGCATTGGTTGATACTCTATGGGTAGAAACAAATCACACCAAAGAGGGCAATTGATATGTCTCCTTTTTAGCTTCTTTATGGTATCCATGCTAAGATACCAATCACCATAGAATTTCCAGCCTTGAAATTGGCAAAGGCGATTGAAGATCAGACATATGAAAGCTTAGCTGTTTTGATGTTTAAGGGAGGAATGCATTGTGCCTGACTGAGTTACTGGATGAGGGGATTCCTTTTAGGTGTAGGAAGTGGCACCAGATGGGACATATTGAATCCCAGACATTCACCTTCTTGGTGGCCGAGAACCATGGTGCTGGATAGAATTTTTGCTCATCAAATTTTGGTAAAGAAAATATTTGACCAGAAGGCCAAAAATTATGATTTCTACATTAGGGATCAAGTCCTACTGTGGGATAAAAGGAGAGAACCAAAGGGGATGCATGGAAAATTTGACTCCCTTTGGAGAGGCCCATTTATAATTCATCAGCACATTGGCGAAAATAGCTTTCTACTAAAATATCAAGATGGCACACTCTTTTGTCTACCTCATAATGGGAAGCATCTGAAAATACTTCAACTCTTGAAGTATCAGATCATTACATCTGTATATATGTATATTTGTATAGCTTTTAATTCTATTTTGTTTTGTTTGTTTCCTTTTTTGATGCCTTCTATTTTTGGGTAGCCTGACTCCATAGCCCAATGTTACACATGAAGACACTAGAGATTCTGGTTTCTACTCCCTTTAATTCTTTTTTACAATTAATAGAAGTTCCCCAACTGGAGCCAGTTGTTGTCCCCTAAAAATATCACTCATTTTTGGGACAACATTTGAAGTATTTTGATCCTACAGACCAAAATTGTCTCTTCCCTTTTCAAAATTTGTCCTAGGCATTCAAATTCCTCAGTTTTCAAGCTTCTCAAAAATCTATGGACTGTACAAGATAGAATCTATGGACTCTATAGGCTTGAATCTATAGACTCAGCAGGAAAAGAAAATCTATGAACTCTACAAGTCAAGGTTCAATAGGCTTCACAAGTTGATTTCTACATACTCTTTCAAGGTTTAAAAGCTCTCAACACAACTATGAAGTTCAATCAGCAAAGTTCATCACTTTGGTTCAATCAAATGGTTTATCAGTTGGTTCAAAGGCTTCGTTTGAACTGTTGAACCAAAGCTTGGTTCAACGGTTGGTTCAATGCTTCGATTCATTCAATTGAACTATCAACTTGAACCATCAGCTTAAACCATTAGCTTGAACCTAATCAAAGAGTTTATTTACCAGACTTTGATGAGCAACAATTCTATCCACCACCATGGTTCTCTATTCCTCTATCTTAGTCAGGCACGTGATTCTTTTATCAAGAGAGCTTTCATATGTTGTTCAAAGAGTTTCTTTACCAGACTTTGATGAGCAACAATTCTGTTCACCACCATGGTTCTCTATTCCTCTAGCTCAGTCAAGCACATGATTCTTTTATCAAGAGAACTTTGGCTGATCAACAAGCTTTGGTTCAATGGTTCAATGCTTTGGTTTGTTTGCTTGGTTCAAAGACTTGGTTCAATCAAAGGGTTCATTATCTTGAACCATTTTGGTTCAACCAAGTGGCTCAATATTTGGTTCAACAAAGTAGTTTAATGCTTTGGTTTAATCAGATGGTTCAATCAAATGGTTCAATAGTTGGTTCATTGCCTTAGTTCATTGGCTCAGTTCAAAGGAGTGGTTCAAAAAAAAAATTCAAAGAAGCCTCCTGAAGGACAAGTGCCCTTGTAGAGGGTACATGGTTGACAAAAGTACCCTTTAAAAGGGTCATTTTCAAAGAAGGCCGCAAAGGTAATTCTTTCAAATTTTTGTTTAAAGAATTCAAAAAAGACTAAGGCAAGAATCAATTCCTTCAGACTTTTTGTTTGAAGGAATTCCTTCAGACAAAAAGTCTGAAGGAATTTGGGAAAGTAGTTGTGGGTAGAAACCCTGAAGAAATTTCCAAAGAGGCAAAGACAAGTGATCGAAACAATTATGTGGACTTTTTGTCTGCACGGGAAATTTCTATGGACTTTTTTTCTATGGGAATTTGTCTCGCAAAGAAAGCCCAGGGAAAATTCCCATAGAGACAGTCCACAAGAAAGCCATGAGAGATTGTCAAAGATAAAAGGCCATCGAAGGACCTCAAAGGGCAGGTGCCCTTATGGGGGACTCTCAACTGCCAAATAAGGACACTTCCCTGAAGCTGAAGGGTCATCTTCCCTTCAAGAAGATGTAAAACAAGAATCTCGAAGGTCATTCGAAGACCACCTAAAGGGCAGATACCTTTGTGGGGGGATCTTCTCAACCCAAAGTGGATCATTTCTTAAGGCCCAAAAGGGTAGGTTCTTTCTAGGAAAGTGTAAAATAGAAAAGCTGAAGAAGGACCAAGGGGTGACGCACCCAAAGATGTCAAATTCAAGAATAGTAAACTAGCCATTAAAAATGTAGTGATGAGTGCATGAATGTCAATTTCAAAGCTCATAAAATAGCCATTGATCCTTGTAATGTATAGACCTAAATGCATTCATAGGCTTTAAGGCTAAGACCAGTGGGAAGGGACTAAGGAGTAGAGCATCAAATCGAATCAAGGACCCAATTCAATTAATTAGAAAAGGAGGAACAATGAAGAAGGATCAGATCACCTGATGGACATTAAAAGATGTAAACTTTCAATAGTGTGACTTGTTTCTCTGCATTGAGAAAAACAAATGGGTAGATGCCCCTAAATTCTAGCCTATCTCCTTAACAAATTTCAATGCAACATGATGTGTTACTATTCATGAGTCCTTGAAGAGGCTATATAAGGGACTCTCTTTCATTGTAAATAGATCTCTCCTTCATTCTGAGTTTTGTTGTCATCTTTATTGAACCTTGAACCTTGATGAAGTGCTTAACTCTTATCGATGACGTTAAACCTTTGAACCAAGGTGTTGAACCAATCCTAAAAATGACTAAGTATTGGAAACTGATTCTTTTGATTGAACCCACCTGCATAAGCCTTTAAACCTATAGAAATGAACTTGCTTGCAGAGTCTATAGAAACCAAGTCCATAGAAATCAACCTGTAAAGCCCATTAAACTTGGCCTACAGAGTCCATAGATTTTCTTTTCTTGTAGAGTCTATAGATTCCTGAGAAACTTGAAAAATAAGGAATTTGAATGCCTAGGACAAATTTTGGAAAGGGAAGAGACAATTTTTTTCTGTAAGACCAAAATAGTTCAAATGTTGTCCCAAAAATGAGTGATATTTTTGGGGGACAATAGCTGGCTCCAGTTGGGGAACTTCTATCAATTGTAAAAAGAATTAAAGGGAGTAGAATCTAGAATCTCCAATGTCTTCATGTGTACCATTGGGTTATGGAGTCATGCTACCCAGAAATGGAAGGCATCAAAAATGGAAACAAATAAAATAAAATAGAATTAAAAACTATACATAATACATACATACATACATACATACATACACACACATATATATATATATATATATATATATATACACATATATATAGATGTAATGATCTGATACTTCAAGAGTTGAAGTGTTTTAGATGTTGCTTTTTAAGAGACAGTGAAAATAGTGTGCCATCTTGGTAAACTAGTAGGAAAATATTTTTCCCTTAGAAATGGTGATGGGTGAATGGAGCTCTCCACCAGGAAACCAATTTTCTACGTCTTCCTCTTGGTCTTTTCTTCTTTTTGCTCCATGGCAGGACATGGTCTTCAAACTAAAAACCATAACTCCTTGCTCTCCCTACAAAGGGTTCCTTTTCCTAATTTTGATTTGTAGTAGCATGGTCCACCATCATAACTTGCTTTTATATTGGTCCAGTCTAGCACATGCTTTGATTGTCAACATCAGACCCCTGACAAACCATCTGCTCAGCATCTCCTTTGATGTGAAGGAGTTTGACCTCTTCACCCTGAGCAGTCTCTAATCTAAGCAATAGAGATCTATATCCAGCTATGGAAGAAATTCTGCCATTAGATTCTAAGATCCAAGCATCATCAGAAGCTGATCTTCTATCATATTTCTCTTCATCAGAGATGGAAGATCCTTCTTGATTTATACTGCACCCTACTAATTGTTATGATGCCTTGTTTGGATCAAATCCTAGATTGCCAGCTATAGGACTTTCATCAGTTGAGACATGAGCATCCTCTATGTGGTCAATAAGTAATTACCCCTACCTGAAGGTTTAAATAGAATTTGAGTTGTAGGGGATGACATTTGGGTGACCACAATTTTTACCTTAGACAGGTCCACACCTGGTTCTCCATCAATGTCCAATTGCTTAGGATTGGCTTGCAGGGATTCAAACTCAGTCATTTAAATTTTGGATTTCTTGACATGATCAATCATGTCAAATGACTAGAATGGACTTGGAAGAGAGGATGGGAGTTCATCCTTTTGATTTTTGAGAGGGGGAGGACTTGTTTGCAAAGTTAAAGTAGAAGGCGCAGAGATGTTTGATGTTCTTACTTCTTTGGTAATCACTTGGTCCTTTGATTGAAAAGGAAGAGGGGTTCTTTGCTTAGTAATTAAAATTGCTAGTTAGCATCACTCCTCTATCTTCTCTTTGTCAGCCTGTTGTGTTGACTGATTCTTAGACTTGGTGAATACGGTGTATGATCCTTTGATTGCTTCATCTTTACTTCTGGGTTCATCTTGGTATTTTAAGAAACCAATGTGGGAGTTGCTAGCTGATTCTTCTAGATCCTCCCTAAAGAGATCAGCACCATTTACTTGCTCTAACTTAGGTTGGAAATAGGAAACATGCTCTATTTCTAGATATCCAACTACTGAGTTTGTTAGAGGTGCTTCAAGGGCAGGATTACTCTGTGGGGGAGGAAGACAATTTTGTTGCCCTTGACTTATGGTAGCATTGCCTTAATATGGCTGATTGGTGAATGTCCTACTTGGTATATCTTTATATAAAGGAGTAGAAGACATACTTTTCAAGGCTAGAAATTCATTTTCCAATTTTTGTACCATTAAATTAGTGGTGCCTATAGATGAATATTTAGAAGATGATGAGGATCTATTTCTATTTAAATCTCTTCTTATCTTCCCTCCTAAGATGAGATCATCTTATACCTTAGTGCCCAAAATTTGGGATGCAATAAGATCTATTTGACCAACACATCTCAAAAGAAAACTTACTCTAGGTAACTAAGAATTAATGTAAGAAATTGGGATTCTCAGCTGTAGGTCGAGCAATTACAAGAATTCTATTCCTCAGTTTGTCAAATTTGGCTATGAAATCCCTCATAGGCTCATGAGGCTCTTTCTTCATTTGAGTGAGTTGGGCCAGTGAGGTATGTGCATCTTCTGTAGGCTTGAACCTTGCTTTGAACTTGGCTTTAAGTGTATCCCAGTTAGTCACTGATCTAACTTGCAGATGGTAGAACTAGTCTGCAGCAGCACCTTATAGTGTCTCCACAAAAAGCTTGACTGCCATGTCTTCAAATTTTACTCCAATAACACCACATGTTATGCTAAAGGCTGCAATGTGTTCATCAGAGTGAACTATCCCATCACCAAATAATTTAGGAAAATTATTTCTTGAACTACATGGGAGTTTATGCAGAGGTGGAGTCAAGTTGAGTGGCCCAAAGAGTTACCCCAGGGGCCTCAAACTACCATGATTTAATTAAGAAAAATAGAGATAACAAATCTGGATGGAGTGGATAGATTACAAAACAAAAATGGAAAAGGACTGGCTCAACTCTAGCTTGAGGCTTCAAACTATGCACTCTTTCCTAGTAGAGGTGGAGGAAGATGGTAAGGCTATAAATGGATAATGGGTAAGATGTGAAACAGAGTTGCTAGAGTCTGTAATAGATAAGGTTATAATGATAATGGGTAAGACATAGGTGATGTTTCAATCTAAAACTTGAAGGTTTTAAATTGCACAAAATTATGTATATTCCCCAACAGAGTCACCAAAAACTATTGGTTGAATATTTTGTCGATCAACATATTGATAAACAAAATAGGTCTGATCAACCAAAGTAAGAAGATTGGTCATCCAAATGTGTAGGTTTGCCACATCAAAAGGGGACTAATCTCTCCTCTCATCAAGGGGAGGTTCCTTATATATATATATATATATATATATATATATATATATATATAGATATATAGAAAATAATACTAAAGGGTAGGACAAACCATCCATCTCTCTTTTTTCAAAGATGATGCATACAGATCAAAGGAAAAACTCAAGGGAAATGACATAAAGCACTCCTCTTCTTTAAAAATTACTATTCAACAAGCCACAAGAATACTCTTGATAGTAAAAGCAAAATGTAACCAAAGATGTAGTAATTATCAAATTGAGATGTAGCACAAAGTCTCCACCTGAATTGCTCAAGAGTAAGATACGAAGGACAATGAGGGCACAAAGACGTACCAAGGTCCTTTACATATAAATGAAAATAAAACACACTAAAGGAAATTATGGGGGCATAAAGTCTCTCCACAGTTGACTCTTCAGGACACCTTCTTGACTAATTTCACTAATTTTGCTTGTTGAATTAAAGGAACAAAAAATATATCAAGGAAAAAGACATAAGAATAGTTTCCCCAACAACAAAGATATTACAGCACAAAGTCTGAAAAGTCACTTGCTTTCTTATTCCAATAACAAAATATGATCAACAATCTGAGCTCAAAGTCTCAGTAATGCCTTTCAATTTGGGTAGAGTTTCATTTCTAATTGTCAAAAAGAGATATGTTTACAATGAAAGAGAGTCCCTTATATAGCCTCTTCAAGAAGGACTCGAGAATAGTAAGTTGCATTGAAATTTGTTAAGGAGACAAGCTAGAATTTAGGGGCATCTACCCATTTGTTTTTCTCAATGTAGAAAAACAAGTCACGCTATTGAAAGTTTGCATCTTTCAATGTCCACCTGGTGATCTGATCCTTCTTCATCATTCCTCCTTTTCTGATTAATTAAATTGGGTCCTTGATTCAATTTGATGCTCTACTCCTTAGTCACTTCCTATTGGTCTTGGCCTTAAAGCCTATGAATGCATTTGGGTCTATAGATTACAAGGATCAACAATTATTTTATGAGCTTTGAAATTGACATTCACGCACCCGTCACTACGTTTTCAATGGCTAGTTTATTGTTCATGAATTTGATGTCTTCAGGCGCGTCACCCCTTGGTCCTTCTTTAGCTTTTCTATTTTGAAATTTCTTAGAAAGAACCTACCCTTTTAGTCCTTAAAAAATGATCCACTTTGTGTCGAGAGGAGCTCCCTACAAAGGTATCTACCCTTCGGGTGGTCTTCGAATGGATTTTGGGATTCTTGTTTTACATCTTCTCGAAGGGAAGGTGACCCTTCAGCTTCAGGGAAGTGTCCTTATTATTTGGTAGTCAAGAGTCCCCTGTAAGGGCACCTACCCTTCAAGGTCCTTTGGCAGCCTTTTTTCTTCAACAGTCTCTCACGGACTTTCCTATGAACTGTCTTCACAAAAATTTTCCCCAGGCTTTTTCTGTGAACAAATTCTTGTGGACAAAAAGTCTGTAGAAATTTCCCATAGACAAAAAGTCTATGGAATTGTTCCAATCACTTGTCTTTGCCTCTTTGGAAATTTCTTTAGGCTTTCTACCTGTAGCTTCTTTCCCAAATTCCTTCAGACTTTTTTTTCTAAAGGAATTCCTTCGGACAAAAGTTTGAAGGAATTGCTTCTTGCCTTAGTTTTTTTTAATTGACTTAAACAAAATTCTAAAAGAATTTACCTTAACTATTTCCTTAAAAATGATCCTTTCTAAGGGTTTTTTTGTCGACCAAGTGCCCTCTGCAAGGGCACTATCCTTCAGGAGGCTTCTTTGAATTTTTGTGTTGAACTGCTCCTTTGAACTGAGCCGATGAACCAAGGTGATGAACCAACTGTTGAACCATTTGATTGAACCGAAGCATTAAACCACTTGGTTGAACCAAACATTGAACCACTTGGTTGAACCAAAATGGTTCAAGATGATGAACCCTTTGATTGAACCAAGTATTTTAACTAAGTGAATGAACCAAAGCATTAAACCGCTTGATTAAACCAAATGTTGAACCAAGCCGATGAACCAAGCTTTGAACCAAAATGGTTCAAGCTGATGGTTTAAGCCGATGGTTCAATTGAATGAACCGAAGCATTAAACCAACCATTGAACCAAAGATTTTGTTCAATGGTTTAAACAAAGCCTTTGAACCGATTGATGAACCATTTGATTAAACCAAAGCAATGAACTTTGTCGATTGAACTTCGCAGTTGTGTTGAGAGCTTTTAAACCTGTTGAACCAAATGCGTTGAACCTATTTATAAAAGAATTTTGAAACTGACTATGGAAGTCTTTGAACTGGAAAAATGAACCTGCCTATAGAGTCCGTAGAAACCAAGTTCATAGTTTTCTCTAACCTTAAAAGAGTTTGTAGAAATCAACTTGTGAAGCCCGTTAAACCTTAACCTGCAGAGTCTATAGATTCTAGCATGCAGAGTTCATAGATTCTAGCCTGCAGAGTTCGTAGATTTTTGAGAAGCTTTAAAAATAAGGAATTTGAATGTCAAGACAAATTTTAGACAGGGAAGAGATAATTTTGGTCTATAGGACCAAAATAGTTCAAATGTTGTCCCAAAAATGAGTGATATTTTTGGGGGATAACAACTGGCTATAGTTGGGGAACTTCTATCAATTGTAAAAAAGAATTGAAGGGAGTAGAAACTAGAATCTCCAGTGTCTTCATGTGTACCATTGGGATATGGAGTCATGCTACCCAAAAATGAAAGGCATCAAAAAAGAAAACAAACAAAACAAAATAGAATTAAAAACTATACAAATATACACATATACAAATGCAATGATTTGATACTTCAAGAGTTGAAGTGTTTCAGATGCTGCCCATTGTGAGGTAGAGAAAAGAGTGTGCCATCTTGATATTTTAGCAAAAAATTGTTTTCACCAATGTGCTGATGAATCATAAATGGGCGTCTCTAAAGGGAGTCAAACTTTCCATGCATCCCCTTTGGTTCTCTCCTTTTGTCCCATGGTAGGACTTGATCCCCAATCTATAAATCATGATTTTTGGCCTTCTGGTCAAAGAGTTTCTTTACCAGACTTTGATGAGCAACAATTTTGTCTACCACCATGGTTCTATGTTCCTCCAATTTAGTCATGCACATGATTCTTTTATCAAGAGAGCTTTCATATGTCTGATCTTCAATTGCCTTTACCAATTTCAAGGTTGGCAATTCTAAGGTGATTGGTATCTCAGCATTGATACCATAAAGAAGTTGAAAATGAGACATACCAATTTCCCTCTTTGGTGTGATTCTGTCTACCCATAGAGCATCAACCAATGCTTTATGCCATGTTCTTTGATTGTCATTTGCTAGTTTCTTGATGATAGTTACCAGGTTCTTATTACTGGATTAAGCTTGTCTATTCCCTTGTGAAATATATTCATAAGAGTGAGAGAGTATAATTCCATAATGGAAATAGAATTGTGTAATCTCCTAGGAGGTGAAATAAGCTACATTATCAATAACAATTTTGATTGGAAATTCAAATTTGGAAATGATATTCTCTTTGAGGAAGTTGCATACAACTTCTGAAGTAACATGCTTAGTTGGGATTGATTCTACCCACTTAATGAAATAGCCAGTTGTTGTAAGGACATAATCATGTCCAACACTTGAAGATGGGTTTATAGTCCCAATAAAATCAATCCCCCATTACTGTAAAGGTTCTTCTATGATCACTGTCTTGAGAGGCATAGTAGCTAACTTGGGTCTTCTAACAAATTACTGACAAAGTTTACATCTCCTAACCCACTTATGTGCATCTTGGAAAAGAGTTGGCCAGTAATACCTAGTTCACATAATCTTGTGAGCAGTCACAAGAGTAGAAAAATGTCCTCCATAGGCTAGATTATGGAAAGATTTCAAAAGCTAGCTTTGTTGCTCTTTGTCTACATAGCGAAAGAATACTCCATCTATGCTTCTCTTATACAAGCCATTGTCCCAAAAGACAAAATTAGTAGCTTTCAACTTGATAGTCCTCCTTTCTTTGTAAGATAAATGAGTAGGACATTCACCATAAGTAAGGAAATGAGTGATACCTAAATACCACTCATTGGTAGTGGAAACAAAAAGGACTGTTGGAGTATCTTCCACTTCAACTTCTTCTTGTTGTGTATCTTCTGGCTTATTGTCAGCAATTCATTGGCATAGGCCTTTACCCCTGACCAGCTTTGTCAGCTTGATGTCTAGATCAAACTCTTGGATCTTTGCAATCCAATTACCTATTTTCATGCCAAACTCCTACTAAGTTAATATAGACTTGACTATAGTGTCAGGAACTAAGGCAGTAGTGTGTGAATTTAAAATATAGAAGTGGAAATATTTGACTACTTTCACCAATGCATAAGCATGCTTCTCTACATTTGAATACTTCATTTCATGGGTTTTGAGAGGGCAACTCATGAAAGAGATAGGAGATTCCATACCTTCCTTGTCCTGTTGAACAAGAATTGCTGAAAGAGTGTGCTCAGACGCATAGCTATATATGATGAAACCTTTGTTGTAATCTGGATAAACCAAGGTAGGTGTGTGAGTAATGGTAGTCTTGATATCTTGAAATGCTGACTTGCCTTATTTAATCTAGCTGAAGATGGTGTTCCCTTTCATCATGTTCACAATGTGTCTAGTCTTCTCAACAAATTTGGGGATGAATCTCCATAATAAATTCACCTTTTTGAAGAAAGAATGAATAGTATTTTTGTTTATAGGCAAATTAATCTCTTGAATAGACTTGACTTTTTATAATTCAATCTTTATGCCTTCTTTTGACATAATGTGTCCAAGGAGTTTACCCTCTGTTACTCCAAAAATAGACTTCTTATGGTTCAAGAAAATACCATTCTGGCGGTAGCACTTCAACACTTGTTGTAAGTGGCATACATGATTAGATCAATGCTTTGAAAATATAGTCAAGTCATCAAGGTATACCACTATGAATTTACTGATCTCATCTTTGAAAGCTAGATCCATTGCTCTCTAAAAGGTAGCACTAGCATTTATCAAGCCAAAAGGCATTCTTCTATATGTAAATGTACCCCAAGGTGTGGTGAATGCAATCTTGTGTTGGTTTGCTTCACCAACTTCAGCTTGATTATATCCTGAGAAGCCATCCAACATTGATAACATCTCTGAACTTGTCACTGTTTGAAGCACTTGATCCATAATTAGCAAAGGATAATTATCTTTCAAAGATGCTTAATTTAGATTCTTAAAATCTACACAAATGCAAATTTCACCATTCTTCTTCCTTACAGGCACTATGTTTGCAATCCATGTGGAATGATGGATTGGGAAGATGATTCTAGAATTTAAATTTTTTTGTATCTCAGACACAATAGTACTTGATTTTTTCAAATTATACTGCCTAGATTTTTGCTTATAGGGCATTGAATCAACCTTGAGAAGAATGTCATGGCAAATTTCATCAGGTCTGAGAGACTTCAAGTCTTCATAAAATATGTTAAGACATCCATGTATTGATGGAGCAAAGTGGTGAACTTGAATCTTTCTTTAGGGATGTAGTACTTACCAATGTTAACCATCTTGGGATTTTCTTTAGTGGTCAGATTTACTTGATCAAATTTTTGAGAGAAACTTGAGTCTGTTTACTGTTGTTTTGATGAATCTATCATGCTTGTCAAATAGCTTCTCAAGATAAATCCAGACCTTTAGGAATTTTGTTTCCTTTTAGCTATAAGAATTCTTCATTTATATCTGAACTGGATTCAGAGGCCGATTTATACTTTTGAGGTTCACTACCTTCAAAATGTAGTTGTTCAAAATTGTCTTTTCATTCTAGGAAGGCAATGATTTGATGGTCATCATTTAATACATGCCAATGATCAACATTATTAGAAACACTTGGTCTACAGATTAGCTCAATAGTATACCTATCTTCTTTGAAATTTGAATGAGGAACTAAGAGAGTTCTTGAAATAACAAGTGCATCACCTCTATCATTAGACTCTTTGGATATGGCAGAAATGTTGAAAGCATCAAAGCTTTCAATTTGATCCCAAACCAGGTTGCAGTAGTGCCATAATCTTTTATTCTTGGTTTGGTATAAGTTCCTCACTTGACAAACCACTAATTCAACATCCCCTTTGGCATGAAGAAACTTGATGCCTTTGTCTTGAGTAGCCTTCAATCTAAGTAGTAGAGATTCATATTCAGTTGTATTGTTAGTGTTGCTAAATTGTAATTTTTAAGATGAAGGAAACATCTCTTTGAGGAGATATCAACACAATCTCGGCTCCCAAACCAATAGAGGAATAGCTACCATCAAATTCTAGAGTCCATATCTCATTTGATACTGATTTTTTTTTAGACTTTCCTTCATTGGAGAAGAAAGGTCCTTCTACATTTATATTGTAGCCTACTAGTTCTTCTATTGTTCTAGTTGAATTGATTTCTGGGTTGATACTTTCAATAATTTTATCAGGTGTTTTATGTACTTCATCTGTAGATAGA
The DNA here is from genome assembly GCA_037957365.1 of Torreya grandis. Lineage (NCBI taxonomy): Eukaryota > Viridiplantae > Streptophyta > Pinopsida > Cupressales > Taxaceae > Torreya > Torreya grandis. The sequence continues at coordinate 2,153,135 of JARHVA010001137.1, forward strand.
AAATAGTTACCCATACCTGTGGATTCAAAAAGAATTTGAGTTTTAGGGGCTGATGTTTGGGTGACCACATATTTAGCTTTCTTTTTAGGGAGCAGCCTCTTCATTATGCCTTGGATAGGGATCCTTGCCTTAGATAGATCCATGCTTAATTCTCCTCCTACGTCCTTGCATAAATTTCATCTAAGCAAAATGCCATAAGATGCTAGGACATTAGCCACCAAGACAGTCATCTTGATTCTCTTGTCTGGAAAGGCTACAAATGCATTTTGGGCATCTTTGATTTGCCCTAGCAATGGTACTTGCTTGTTCTCTATGGAGAAACATCTCCCAAATGTCTTGGTCAGTGTGAGACCAAGAGACTCAGCTACTTTAGTAGGCATGACATTGTTAGATGTGCCTGAGTCTATAATATAGTTACTCAGTTTGTGGCCATTAATTAATAAGGAAACATAGAAAGGTTCTATTTTTCCAGGAGTAGCTGGGGGAGTAATGACAAGATTATTCAGAATAGGCATGTTCTTTGGAGAATTAGGAGTTACCTTTTTAGATTTTTGTCTTATAGAGATGGTTTGGTTCTTAACACATTGGATCAATTTATCTAATTGATTAGGATTGGACTGCAAATATTCAAACTCAGCCATTTGTATTTTTGTCTTTTTGACATGATCGATTATGTCAAATGGCTAAATTGAGCAAGGTATAGAGGAAGGTATTTCAGATTTTTGGGTTTTAGGAGGGATGGGAGGAGGGCTAGTTTGTGAAATCAAAATAGAAGGTGAAGGTGAAATTGATGTATTTGCCTTTTGGGTGATTATCGAATCCTTTAATTGAAAAGATAGAGTGGTTTCATGCTTAGCAATTATGACTATTGGTTGAGGTTACTCTTCTATCTTCCCTTTATCAGCTTGTCGGACTGATTGGTTCTTGGACTTGGTAAATACTACATATGATCCATCAAAAGCTTCTCCTTTACTTCTGGGTTCATCCTGGTAGTTTAGGAAACCAATGTGGGATTCGTCAGCTAATTCTTTTTGATTTTCTATAAGGATATTAGCATCATTTTCTTGATTCAATTTAGGCTAGAAAGAGAACTCTGATTTTTCTTCAAGATATCCCATTGCTGAATTAGTTAGAAGAGCTTCCAAGGCAAGTTTTTCTTATGGAGGAGGAAGGCAATTCTATTGCCCTTGATTCTTGGCAGCATTGCCCTGATATGATTGATTTGGGAATGTCCCTCTATATGAAGGAGCAAAAGATATTCTTTGAGCCATTTACTTTTTGAGAGCAAGCAACTCATTTGCCAATTTTTGCACCATTGGATCTGTGGTGCTTGTATATGAATATTCAGAAGATGATGAAGCTCTATTTCTATTTGGATCTCTTCTTATCTTCCTTGCTAAGATGAGATCATCTTCTACCTTAGTGACCAAATGTTGAGCTGTAACAAGATCTATTTGACCAACACGTCTCAAGAGAAAACTTACTTCAGATAACTGAGAATTAATGAAGAAACATTTGAGATTCTTAGCTCTAGGTCAAGCAATTACAAGAATTCTATTCCTTAGTTTGACAAATTTGGCTATGAAGTCCCTCATTGGTTCATGAAGCTATTTCTTCATCTGTGTAAGTTGAGCCAGAAGTGCATGTGCATCTTCTGCAGGTTTGAATATGGCTTCAAACTTAGCTTTGAGGGTATTCCAATCAGTTACTAACCGATCCCATAGATGATAAAACCAATCTACAACAACACCTTATAGTGTCTCCACAAAAATATTGACTACTACATCTTCAAATTCTACTCTGATTACTCCACAAGCTATGCTGAAGGCTGCAATGTGTTCATCAGGATGAACTTTTCCATAACCATAGAATTTGGGGAAATTATTCTTTGAACTACATGGAAGCTCATGTAGAGGTGGAGTAAGATTGAGAGGACCAAAAACACTACCCTAGGGGCCTTGAACTTCCATTATAGGATTATGAAAAGGAGGAATAAAAAATCTCAAAGGGGTAATTATTGACAAAGCTTTATCAACAACAGAAGTAGATACTTTGTCTGGCAATGGAGATCTGACTTCAGTAAGAGGAAAGCTCTTGGTTCATTAGAGATGATATGGTGAATGAAATAGATCAAAATCACTTTGTTATACCAACTCAAATATAGGGTTAATGATACCTTTATCCCTTTGGCTTCGTGTATACCTTGAATCTGCTAGATTGTGAAACAAAAATAGGAAAAGAATTGACCTTGCTTTAATTTATAGCTTGAGGATTTAAACTGTGCATTCTTTCCCGATTAGTGTGGAGGTGAATGTATAGATTATAAATGGATAATGGATATTATATCCCTAGCATAGATCTATCTAAATATTCAAAATATTATAATGAAAGAGATTCCCTTATATATCCTCTTCAAGAAGGACTCAGGAATAGTAACACATCATGTTGCATTGAAATTTGATAAGGAGATAAGTTATAATTTAGGGGCATCTACCCATTTATTTTTCTCAATGTAGAGAAACAAGCCATGCTATTGAAAGTTTACATCTTCTAATGTCCACCTGGCGATCTGATCCTTCATCATTCCTCCTTTTTTGATTAATTGAATCGGGTCCTTGATTCAATTTGATGCTCTACTCCTTAGTCACTTCTTACTAGTCTTGGCCTTAAATCCTATGAATACATTTAGGTCTGTAGATTACAAGGATCAATGGCTATTTTATGAGCTTTGAAATTGACGTTCGCACACCTGTCACTACATTTTCAACAACTAGTTTACTATTCTTGAATTTGACATCTTCGGGCACGTCACCCCTTGGTCCTTCTTTGGCTTTTCTATTTTGCACTTTCCTAGAAAGAACCTACCCTTTTGGGCCTTAAGAAATGATCCACTTTGGGTTGAGAAGAGCTCCCCACAAAGGTATTTTTGCTTCGGGCAGTCTTCGAATGGCCTTCGGGCTTCTTGTTTTACATCTTCCCAAAGGGAAGGTGACCCTTTGGCTTCGAGGAAGTATCCTTCTTATTTGGCAGCCAAGAGTCCCCCACATGGGCACCTACCCTTCAGGGTCCTTCAGTAGCCTTTTATCTTTGGTAGTCTCTCGTGGCTTTCTTGCAGACTGTCTCTGCAAGCATTTTCCCTAGGCTTTCTTTGCGGATAAATTCCCACAAACAAAAAGTTTGCAGAAATTTCCCATAGACAAAAAGTCCAAGGAATTGTTTCGATCACTTGTCTTTGCCTCTTTGGAAAATTCTTCAGGCTGTCTACCCACAGTTGCTTTCCCAAATTCCTTCAAACTTTTTGTCTGAAGGAATTCCTTCAGACAAAAAGTCTAAAGGAATTACTTCTTGCCTTAAACTTTTTTGAATTCTTTAAAATTTTTTCTGAAAGAATTACCTTTACGGCCTTCTTTGAAAATGACCCTTCCGAAGGGTAATTTTGTCGACCAAGTGCCCCCTGCATGGGCACTTGTCCTTCAAGAGGCTTCTTTGAATTTTTGCATTGAACCACTCCTTTGAACTGAGCTAATGAACCAAGGCAATGAACCAACTGTTGAACCATTTGATTGAACCATCTGATTGAACCAAAGTATTGAACCGCTTGGTTGAACCAAACATTGATCCGCTTGGTTGAACCAAAATGGTTCAAGCTGATGAACCCTTTGATTGAACCAAGTCTTTGAACCAAGTGAATGAACCAAAGCATTGAACTAAGTGAGTGAACCAACTGAGTGAACCAAATGTTGAACCAAGCTAATGAACCAAGCTTTGAACCAAAATGGTTCAAGCTGATGGTTCAAGCTAATGGTTTAATTCGATGAACCAATTGAATGAACCAAAGCATTGAACCAACCATTGAACCAAGTTTTGGTTCAATGATTCAAATGAAGCCTTTAAACCAACTGACGAACCATTTGATTGAACTAAAGTGATGAACTTTGCTGATTAAACTTAGCAGTTATGTTGAGAAATTTTAAACCTGTTGAACCAAATGTGTTGAACTTGTTTGTAGAATACTTTTGAACTTGACTATAGAAGTCTTTGAACCATGAAAAATGAACCTACCTATAGAGTCTATAGAAACCAAGTTCATAGTTTTCTCTAACCTTGAAAGAGTCTATAGATTCAATCCTATAGAGTCCATAGATTCTAGCCTGTAGAGTCCATAGATTTCTAAGAAGCTTGAAAACTAAGGAATTTGAATGCCTAGGACAAATTTTGAAAAGGGAAGAGACAATTTTGGTCTGTAAGACCAAAATAGTTCAAATGTTGTCCCATAAATGAGTGATATTTTTTGGGGACAACAGCTAGCTCTAGTTGGAGAAATTCTATCAATTGTAAAAAGAATTGAAGGAAGTAAAATTCAGAATCTCCAATGCCTTGAAGTATGTCATTGGGCTACGGAGTCATGCTACCCAAAAATGAAAGGCATCAAAAAGGAAACAAACAAAACAAAATAGAATTAAAAAGTATACAAATATACATATGTATAGATGCAATAATTTGATACTTCAAGAGTTGAAGTGTTGCAGATGTTACTTCCTAAGAGGTAGTGAAAATATTGTGCCATCTTGGTAAACTAGTAGGAAACCATTTTTCCCCTAGAAATGGTGATGAGTGAATGGAACTCTCCACCAAAAAACCAATTTTTTGTGTCTTCCTCTTGGTGTTTTCTTCTTCTTTCCTGATGGTAGGATGTGGTCTTCAAAATAAAAACCATAACTCCTTGCTCTCCCTGCTAAGAGTTCCTTTTGATGACTTTGGAATACAGCAGTATGGTCCACCACCATAGCTTGTTGTTCTACTAGTCCAGTCCAGCATATGCTTTGATCATCAACATCAGACTCTTGACAAACTAGTAGCTCAGCATCTCCTTTGGTGTGAAGGAGTTTGACCTCTTCATCTTGAGTAGTCTTCAATTCGAGCAACAGAGATCCATATCCAGCTGTGGAATAATTGCTACCATCATATTCCAAGATTTAAGCATCATCAGAAGCTAATCTTCTATCAAATTTTTCTTCATGGGAGATGGAAGATCTTTCTTGATTTGTATTGTGCCCTACTAATTTTTCTAATGCCTTATTTGGATCAAATCTTGGATTTCCAGTTACAGGACTTTCATCGATTGAGACATGAGCATCCCCTATGGTCAAGAAGTAATTACCCCTGCTTGAAGGCTCAAACAAAATTTGAGCTAAAGGGGCTGACATTTGGGTAACCATAATTTTTGCCTTAGATAGGTCTGCACCTATTTCTCCATCAATGTCTAATTGCTTAGGATTGGCTTGCAGGGATTCAAACTCAGTCATTTGAATTTTGGATTTCTTAACATGATCAATCATGACAAATGACTGAGATGGATTTGGAAGAGAGGATGGGAGTTCATCCTTTTGATTTTTGGGAGGGGGAGGACTGATCTATGAATCTAAAGTAGAAGGTGTAGAGATGTTTAATGTACTTACTTCTTTGGCAATCACCAGGTCTTTTGACTGAAAAGGAAGAGGGGTTCTTTGCTCAGTAATTGAAATTGCTAGTTGGGGTCGACTCCTCTATCTTCTCTTTATTGGCTTGCTGTGTTGACTAATTCTCAGACCTGGTAAATACGGTGTATGATCCTTTGATTACTTCACCTTCACTTTTGGGTTCATCCTAATAATTTAAGAAACCTATGTGGGAGTTGCCAGCTGATTCTTCTAGATCCTCCCTGAAGAGATCAGCACCATTTTCTTGCTCTAACTCAAGTTGAAAATAGGAAACATGCTCTATTTCTAGATATCTAACTACCAAGTTTATTAGAGGTGCTTCAAGGGCATGATTCCTTTGTGGGGGAGGAAGATGATTTTGTTGCCCTTAACTTATGGCAGTGTTGCCTTGATATGACTGATTAGGGAATGTCTTCCTTGGTATATCTTTATATAGAGGAGTAGAAGACATACTTTGTGCCATTTACCTTTTCAAGGCTAGCAATTTATTTGTTAGCTTTTGTACCATTGGGTCAGTGGTGCCTATAGATGAATATTTAGAAAGATGAGGATCTATTTCTGTTCGAATCTCTTCTTATATTCCTTGTTAAAATGAGATCATCTTTACCTCAATGGCAAAAAGTTGGGCTGCAATAAGATCTATTTGACTAGCACATCTCAAAAGAAAACTTACTTCAGGTAACTAAGAATTAATGAAGAAGCATTTGAGATTCTCAGCTATAGGTTGGGTAATTACAGAAATTATGTTCCTCAATTTGTCAAATTTGGCTATGAAATCCCTCATAGGCTCATGAGGCACTTTCTTCATCTGAGTGAGCTGGGCCAGCAAGGCATGTGCATCTGCAACAGGCTTGAACCTTGCTTTGAACTTGGCTTTAAGTGTATTCTAGTTAGTTATTGATCTAGCTTACAGATGGTAGAACCAGTCTGTAGCAGCACCTTGTAGTTTCTCCATAAAAATCCTGACTGCCACGTCTTCAAATTCCACCCCTATAACACCACAAGCTATGTTGAAGGCTACAATGTGTTCATCAGGGTGAACTATCCCATGACCAAAGAATTTGGGGAAATTCTTTCTTGAACTACGTGGGAGTTCATGCAGAGGTGGAGTCAAGTTGAGTGGGCCAAAAGAGTTACCCCAGGGGCCTCAAACTGCCATGATTTAATTAAAAACAATAGAGATAACAAATTTGGACAGAGTGGCTAGATTACAAAACAAAAATGGAAAAGGACTAGCTTAGCTTCAGCTTGAGACTTAAGGCTTCAAACTATGCACTCTTTCCTAGTAGCTTTGGTTTTTTAGACCAAATAAAATAATGGAGCTGGAGGAAGATGGTAAGGCTATAAATGGATAATGGGTAAGATGTAAAATGGAGATGCCAAAGTCTATAATGGATAAGGTTATAATGATAATAGGTAAGACACAAGTGATGTTTCAATCTAAAACTTGAGGTTCTAAATTGCACAAAATTATGTAATTCCCTAGTGGAGTCACCAAAAACTATTGGTTGAATATTTTATCGATAAGTGTACTGATAAACAAAATAGGTCTAATCAGCCAAAGTAGGAAGATTGTTCATCCAAATGTGTAGGTTTACCACATCAAAAGGAGACTAATCTCTCCTCTCATCAAGGGGAGGTTCCCTATGGATATGTTATATATATATAAATAGAAAATAATACTCAAGGGTAAGACAAACCATCCATCTCTCTTTTTTCAAAGATGATGCGTGCGTATCAAAGGAAAAACTCAATGGAAATAATAGAAAGCGCTCCTCTTTTTTTAAAAGTACTATTCAACAAGCCACAAGAATACTCCTGGTAGTAAAAGCAAAATGTAACCAAAGATGTAGTAACCAACAAATTGAGATGCAGCACAAAGTCTCCACCTAAATTGGTCAAGAGTAAGATATGAAGGACAATGAGGGCACAAAGTCATCCCAAGGTCCTTTACATAGAAATAAAAAGAAAACACACTAAAGGCAATTATGGGGGCACGAAGTCTCTCCATAGTTGACTCTTTAGGACACCTTCCTGACTACTTTCACTAATTTTGCTTGTTGAATTAAAGGAATAGAAAATATATCAAGGAAAAAGACATAAGAACAGTTTCCCCAACAACAAAGATATTTCAACAAAAAGTCTGAAAAGTCACTTGTTTTCTTATTCTAATAACAAAATATGATCAACAATCTGAGTTCAAAGTCTTAGTAATGCCTTTCAATTTGGGTAGAGTTTCATTTTTGACTGTCAAAAAGAGATCTGTTTACAATGAAAGAGAGTCGCTTATATAGCCTCTTCAAGAAGGACTTAGGAATAGTAACACATCATGTTGCATTGAATTTTGTTAAGGAGAGAGGCTAGAATTTATGGGCATCTACCCATTTTTTTTTATCAATGCAGAGAAACAAGTCACGCTATTGAAAGTTTGCATCTTTCAATGTCCACCTAGTGATATGATCCTTCTTCATCTTTCCTCCTTTTTTGATTAATTGAATCAGGTCCTTGATTCAATTTGATGCTTTGCTCCTTAGTCACTTCTTATTTGTCTTGGCCTTAAAGCCTATGAATACATTTAGGTTTGTATATTACAATGATCATCAACTATTTTATGAGCTTTTAAATTAATGTTTGCACACCTGTCACTACATTTTCAATGGCTAGTTTACTGTTCCTAAATTTGACGTCTTCAGGACGTGTCACCCCTTGGTCCTTCTTTAGATTTTTTTTTTTGCACTTTCCTGGAAAGAACCTACATTTTTAGGCCTTAATAAATGATCTGCTTTGGGTCAAGAAGAGCCCTCTGCAAAGGTATCTGCCCTTCCGGTGGTCTTCGAATGGCCTTCAGGCTTCTTGTTTTACACCTTCCCGAAGGGAAGGTGACCCTTCAACTTTAGGGAAGTGTCCTTCTTATTTGGCATCTAAGAGTCCCCCACAAGGGCACCTACCCCTCAGGGTCCTTCGACAGCCTTTTATATTTGGCAGTCTCTCGCGGCTTTCCTATGGACTATCTTCACAGGCATTTTCCCTGGGCTTTCTCTGCAGATAAATTCCCGCGGACAAAAACTTTATAGAAATTTCTCACAGACAAAAAGTCCATAGAATTGTTCTGATCAGTTGTCTTTCCCTCTTTATAAATTTCTTTGAGCTTTCTACCTGCAACTGCTTTCCTGAATTGCTTCAAACTTTTTGTCTGAAGGAATTGCTTCTTGCCTTAGTCTTTTTTGAATTCTTTAAACAAAAATATGGAAGAATTACCTTTGCAGTCTTCTTTGAAAATGACCCTTCCAAAGGGTAATTTTGTTGACCAAGTGCCCTCTATAAGGGCACTTGTCCTTCAGGAGGCTTATTTGAATTTTTGCGTTGAATCACTCCTTTGAACCGAGCTGATGAACCAAGGCAATGAACCAACTGTTGAACCATTTGATTGAACCAAAGCATTGAACTGCTTGGTTGAACCAAATGTTGAACCACTTGGTTGAACTAAAATGGTTCAAGCTGATGAACCCTTTGATTGAACTAAGTCTTTAAACCAAGTGAATGAACCAAAGCATTTAACTGAGTAAGTGAACCAGCTGAGTGAACCAAACGTTGAACTACTTGGTTGAACCAAAATGGTTCAATCTGATGAACCAATTAAATGAACTGAAGCATTAAACTAATTGTTGAACCAAGCTTTGGTTCAATGGTTCAAATGAAGCCTTTAAACCAATTAACAAACCATTTGATTGAACCAAAGTGATGAACTCTGTCGATTGAACTTTGCAGTTGTGTTGAGAACTTTTAAACCTATTGAACCAAATGTGTTGAACCTATTTGTAGAAGAATTTTTAACCTAACTATAGAAGTCTTTAAACTAGGAATAATGAACCTACCTGTAGAGTCCATAGAAACCAAGTTCATAGTTTTCTCTAACCTTGAAAGAGTCCATAGATTCAAGCCTATAGAGTCTGTAGATTCTAGCTTGTAGAGTCCATATATTTCTGAGAATCTTGAAAACTAAGGAATTTGAATGCCCAAGACAAATTTTGAAAAGGGAAGAGAGAATTTTGGTTTGTAGGACCAAAATAGTTCAAATGTTGTCCCAGAAATGAGTGATATTTTTGGGGGACAACAACTGGCTCTAGTTGGGGAACTTCTATCAATTGTAAAAAGAATTGAAGGGAGTAGAATTCAAAATATCTAGTGCCTTGAAGTATGCCATTGGGCTATAGAGTCATGCTACCCAGAAATGAAAGGCATCAAAAAGTAAACAAACAAAACAAAATAGAATAAAAAACTATACAAATATACATATGTACAGATACAATAATCTGATACTTTAAGAGTTGAAGTGTTTCAGATGTTGCTTCCTGAGAGACAGTGAATATATTGTGTCATCTTGGTAAACTAATAGGAAACCATTTTTCCCCCAGAAATAGTGATGGATGAATGGAGCTCTCCACTAGTAAACCAATTTTATGCATCTTCCTCTTGGTCTTTTCTTCTTCTTACCTCATGGCAGGATGTGGTCTTCAAATTAAAAACCATAACTCCTTGCTCTCCCTACTAAGAGTTACTTTTGCTAACTTTGGAATACAATAGTATGGTCCACCACCATAGCTTATTGTTTTTCTGGTTCAGTCTAGCACATGCTTTGATTATCAGCATCAAACTCTTGACAAACCATCAGCTCAACATTTCCTTTGGTGTGAAGGAGTTTGACCTCTTCATCTTGAGCAGTCTTTAATTTGAGCAATAGAGATCCATATCTAGCTGTGGAAGAATTGATGCCATCATATTCCAAGATCCAAGAATCATCAGAAGTTGATCTTCTACTAGATTTATCTTAATAAGAGATGGAAGATCTTTCTTGATTTGTACTGCACCTTACTAATTCTTTTGATGCCTTGTTTGGATCAAATCTTAGATTGCCAGCTACAAACTTTCATCGACTAAGACATGAGCATCCTCTATGGTCAAGAAGTAATTACCCCTACTTGAAGGCTCAAATAGAATTTGAGTTGTAGGGGCTAACATTTGGGTAACCATAATTTTTGACTTAGACAGGTCTGCACCTAGTTCTCCATCAATGTCTAATTGCTCAAGATTGGCTTACAGGGATTCAAACTCAGTCATTTGAATTTTGGATTCCTTGAAATGATCAATCATGGAAAATGACTGAGATAGATTTGGAAGAAAGGATGTGAGTTCATCCTTTTGATTTTTGGGAGGGGGAGGACTGATCTACAAATCTAAAGTAGAAGGTGTAGAGATGTTCAATGTACTTACTTCTTTGGCAATCACCAGGTCCTTTGACTAAAAAGGAGGAGGGGTTCTCTACTCAGCAATTGAAATTTTTGGTTGGGGTCACTCCTCTGTCTTCTCTTTATCAGCTTGCTATGTTGAATGATTCTCAGACCTAGTGAATACGGTGTGTGATCCTTTGATTGCTTCACCTTCACATTTGGGTTTATCCTAGTAATTTAGGAAACCAATGTGGGTGTCACCAGCTGATTCTTCTAGATCCTCCCTGAAGAGATCAGCACCATTTTCTTGCTCTAACTCAGGTTGGAAATAGGAAACATGCTTTATTTCTAGATATCCAACTATCAAGTTTGTTGGAGGTGCTTCAAGGGCAGGATTCCTTTGTGGGGGAGGAAGATGATTTTATTGCCCTTGACTTTTGGTAGCGTTGCCTTGATATGGCTGATTAGGGAATGCCCTCCTTGGTATATCTTTATATAGAGGAGTAGAATACATACTTTATGCCATTTACCTTTTCAAGGCTAGTAATTCATTTGCCAGCTTTTGTACCATTGGGTCAGTGGTGCATGTAGATGAGTATTCAAAAGATGATGAGTATTATTTTTTGTTTATATATATATATATATATATATTTATATATATATAGCATATCCATAGGGAACCTCCCCTTGATGAGAGGAGAGATTAGTCCCATTTTGATGTGGTAAACCTACACATTTGGATGACCAATCTTCCTACTTTGGCTAATCAGACCTATTTTGTTTATCAGTATGTTGATCGACAATCGTGAGCCATTTTTGGGACAACATTTGAACTATTTTGGTCTTACAGACCAAAATTGTCTCTTCCCTTTTCGAAATTTGTCTTAGGCATTCAAATTCCTCATTTTTCAAGATTCTCAAGAATCTACAAACTCTACAGGAAAATAAAATCTACAGACTCTATAGGCCAAGTTCAATGGGCTTTACAGGTTGATTTCTACGGACTCTATAGGTAGGTTCATTTCTATAGGTTTAAAGGCTTCTACAGGTAGGTTCAATCAAAAGAATCAGTTTCCAATACTTAGTCATTTTTGGGATTGGTTTAGCATGCCTTGGTTCAAAGGTTCAATGTCATCAGCAAGAGTTAAGCGCTCCATCAAGGTTTAAGGTTCAACAAGTTCAATCAAGTGGTTTAATGCTTTGGTTCACTTAGTTGGTTCATCCACTTGGTTTAACACTTTGGTTCATCTACTCAATTCATCACTTTGGTTCAATCAAATGGTTCTTCAGTTGGTTCAAAGGCTTTGTTTGAACCATTGAACCAAAGCTTGGTTCAACAGTTGGTTCAATGATTCCATTTAGTTCAATTGAACCATCAGCTTATACCATCGACTTGAACCATTTTGGTTCAAATATTGGTTCATCGGCTTGGTTCAACATTTGGTTCAACCAAGTGGTTCAATGCTTTAGTTTAATCAAACGGTTCACTCAGTTGGTTTAATCAAAGGGATCATCAACTTGGTTCAAATCATAGTTCAAAGCTTGGTTCAAAGGAGCGATTCAAAGGAGCAGTTCAAATGCAAAAGTTTAAAAAAGCCTCCTGAAGGATAAGTGCCCTTGTGGAGGGCACTTGGTTAACAAAAGCACCCTTCGAAAGGGTCATTTTCAAGGAAGCTACAAAGGTAATTCTTTTGGATTTTTGTTTAAGGCAGTCAAAAAAGACTAAGGCAAGAAACAATTATTTCAGGCTTTTTGTTCGAAGGAATTCCTTCAGACAAAAAGTCTGAAGGAATTTGGGAAAGCAGATGTGGGAGGAAAACTTGAAGGATTTTTCAAAGGTAAAGTGATCAAAACAATTTCATGGACTTTTTGTCCATGGAAAATGTCTGCAGACTTTTTGTCTGCAAGAATTTGTCCATGGAGAAAACACAAGGAAAATGCCCATGGAGACAGTCCATAGGAAAGCCACAAGATACTATCAAAGATAAAAGGCCACCGAAGGACCCCGAAGGGCAGGTGCCCTTGTGGGGGACTCTCAGCTACCAAATTAAAGGGTCACCTTCCCTTCAAGAAGATGTAAAACCAAAAATCTAAAAGGTCACCTTCCCTTTGGGAGGATGCAAAATAGGAAAGCTAAAGGACCAAGGGGTGATGCACCTGAAGACGTCAAATTCAAGACAGTAAACTAGCCGTTGAAAACGTAGTGACGAGTGCATGAATGTCAATTTCAAAGCTCATAAAATAGCCATTAATCCTTGTAATCTACAGACCTAAATGAATTCATAGGCTTTAAGGCCAAGACCAGCAAGAAGTGAGGAAGGAACAAAACAACAAATTGAATCTAGGACCCGATTCAATTAACTAGAACAGGAGGAATGATGAAGAAGGATCAGATCGCTAGGTGGACATTGAAAGATGCAAACTTTCAATAGTGTGACTTGTTTCTCTGCATTGATAAAAGCAAATGGGTAAATGCCCATAAGTTATAGCCTGTCTTCTTAATAGATTTCAATGCAACATGATGTGTTACTATTCTCGAGTCCTTCTTGAAGAGGCTATATAAGGGACTCTCTTTTATTGTAAAGAGATCTCTTTTTGATAATCAGGAATGAAACTCTGCCCAAATTGAAAGGCATTACTGAGACTTTGAGCTCAGATTGTTGATCATATTTTGTTATTGAAATAAGAAAGCAAGTGACTTTTTAGACTTTGTGCTGTAATATCTTTTTTTTGGGGAAACTATTCTTATGTCTTTTTCCTTGATATATTTTTTGTTCCTTTAATTCAACAAGCAGAATTAGTGAAAGTAGTCAGGAAGGTGTCTTGAAGAGTCAACTGTGGAGAGAATTTGTGCTCCCATAATTTCCTTTAGTGTGTTTTCTTTTCATTTCTATGTAAAGGACCTTGGGATGAATTTGTGCCCTCCTTGTCCTTCATATCTTACTCTTGAGCAATTCAGATGGATACTTTGTGTTGTATCTTGATTTGCTAGTTACTACATCTTTGGTTATATTTTGCTTTTACTACCAGGAGTATTCTTTTGGCTTGATGAATAGTACTTCTCAAAGAAGAGGAGTGCTTTCTATCATTTCCCTTGAGTTTTTCATTTGATCTACATGCATCATCTCTAAAAAAAGAGAGATTGATGGTTTGTCCTACCCTTGAGTATTATTTTTTGTTATATATATATATATATATATATACATATCGATAGGAAACCTCCCATTGATGAGAGGAGAGATTAGTTACCTTTTGATGTGGTAAACCTACACATTTGGATGACTAATCTTCCTACTTTGGCTAATCAGACCTATTTTGTTTATCAATACGCTGATCGATAAAATATTCAACCAATAATTTTTGGTGACTCCGCTGGGGAATATACATAATTTTGTGCAATTTGGAACCTCAAGTTTTAGATTGAAACATCACCTATGTCTTACCCATTATCACTATAACCTTATCCATTATAGACTCTGGTGACTCTATTTCACATCTTACCCATTATCCATTTATAGCCTTACCATCTTCCTCCACCTCCATTATTTTATCTAGTCTGCAAAACTAGAGCTACTGGGAAAGAGTGTGTAGTTTGAAGCCTCAAGCCTCAAGCTAAAGCTAAGCTAGCCCTTTTCCATTTTTGTTTTGTAATCTAGCCACTCTATCCAGATTTGTTATCTCTATTTTTCTTAATTAAATCATGGTAGTTTGAGGCCCCTGGGGTAACTCTTTTGGCTCACTCAGCTTGACTCCACCTCTGCATGAACTCCCACTTAGTTCAAGAAAAAATTTTCCCAAATTCTTTGGTGATGGGATAGTTCACCCTGATGAACACATTGCAGCCTTTAGCATAGCCTGTTGTGTTATTGAAGTAGAATTTGAAGACGTGGCAGTCAGGCTTTTTGTGGAGACACTATAAGGTGTTACTGTAGACTAGTTCTACCATCTACAAGATGGATCAATGACTGACTAGGATACACTTAAAGCCAAGTTTGAAGTAAGGTTCAAGCCCATAAAAGATGCACATGCCTTGTTATCCCAGCTCACTCAGATGAAGAAAGAACCTCATAAGCCTATGAGGGATTTCATAGCCAGATTTGAGAAACTGAGGAATAGAATTCTTGTAATTTCTTGACCTATAGTTGAGAATCTCAAATGCTTCTTCATTAATTATCAATTACCTGAAGTAAGTTTTCTTTTGAGATGTGATGGTTAAATAGATCTTGCTATAGCCCAACTTTTGGCCACTGAGGTAGAAGATGATCTCATCTTAATAGGGAAGATAAGAAGATATTCAAATAGAAATAGATCCTCATCATCTTCTAAATATTTATCTACAAGCACCACTAATCTAATGGTACAAAAATTGGAAAATGAATTGCTAGCCTTGAAAAGGAAAATGGAACAAAGTATGTCTTTTGCTCCTCTATATAAATATATACCAAGGAGGACATTCCCTAATCAACCATATCAAGGCAACACTGCCAGAAGTTAAGGGCAACAAAATCGTCTTCCTCCCCCACAGAGGAATACTACCCTTGAATCACCTCCAACAAACTCGATAGTTGGATATCTAGAATTAGAGCATGTTTCCTATTTCTAACCTGAGTTAGGGCAAGAAAATGGCATTGATCTCTTCAGGGAGGATCTAGAAGAATCAACTGGTGACTCCCACATTGGTTCCCTGAATTACTAGGTTGAACCCAAAAGTGAAGGTGAAGCAATCAAAAGATCATACATCATATTCACTAGGTCTGAGAATCAATCAACATAGCAGGCCAAAAGAGAGAAGATAGAGGAGCAACCCTAACCAACAATTTCAATTGTTGAGTAGAGAACCCCTCTTCCTTTTCAATCAAAGGACCTGGTGATTACCAAAGAAGTAAGTACATCGAACATCTCTACACCTTTTACTTCAACTTCACAAACTAGTCCTCCCCCTCTTGGAAATCAAAAGGATGAACTCCCATCCTCTCTTCCAAGTCCATTCCATTCATTTGACATGATTGATCATGTCAAGAAATCCAAAATTCAAATGACTAAGTTTGAATCCCTGCAAGCCAATCTTGAGCAATTGGACATTGGTGGAACCAGGTGCAGACCTATCTGAGGTAAAAATTATGGTCACCCAAACATCAGCCCCTATAGCTCAAATTCTATTTGAGCCTTCAGGTAGGGGTAATTACTTCTTGACCATAGAGGATGCTCATGTCTCAGCCAATGAAAGTCCTATAGCTGGTAATCTAAGATTTGATCCAAATAAGGAATCAGAAGAATTAGTAGGGTGCAGTATAAATCATGAAGGATCTTCCATCTTCAATGAAGAGAAATATGATAGAAGATTAGCTTCTGATGATGCTTGGATCTTGGAATCCAATGGTAGTATTTCTTCCATAGCTGGATATAGATCTCTATTGCTCGGATTGAAGACTGCTCAGGGTGAAGAGGTCAAACTCCTTCACATCAAAGGAGATGTTGATCTGATGGTTTGTCAGGGGTCTGATGCTGACAATCAAAGCATGTGCTAGACTAGACCAGTAGAACAACAAGTTATGATGGTGGACCATGCTGCTGCAAATCAAAATTAGGCAAAATAACCCTTCGTAGGGAGAGTAAGGAGTTATGGTTTTTAGTTTGAAGACCATGTCCTACCACGGAGCAAAAAGAAGAAAAGACCAAGAGGAAGATGCAAAAAATTGGTTTCCTGGTGGAGAGCTCCATTTGCTCATCACTATTTTTGGGGGCAAAACATTTTCCTACTAGTTTACCAAGATGGCACACTATTTTCACTGTCTCTTAAGAAGTAACATCTGAAACACTTCAACTCTTGAAGTATCAGATCATTGCATCTGTATATATGTATATTTGTATAGTTTTTAATTTTTTTATTTTGTTTGTTTCCATTTTTGATGCCTTCCATTTCTGGGTAGCATGACTCCATAACCCAATGGTACACATGAAGACACTGGAGATTCTAGATTATACTCCCTTTAATTCTTTTTGTAATTGATAGAAGTTCCCCAACTGGAGCCAACTATTGTCCCTCAAAAATATCACTCATTTTTGGGACAACATTTGAACTATTTTGGTCTTACAGACCAAAATTGTCTCTTCCCTTTTTGTCTTGGGAATTCAAATTCCTCATTTTTCAAGCTTCTCAGGAATCTACGGACTCTACAAGAAAAGAAAATATATGAACTCTACAGGCCAAGTTTAATGGGATTTATAGGTTGATTTCTATGGACTTGGTTTCTACAGACTCTATAGGCAAGTTCATTTCTATAGGTTCAAAGGCTTCTACAGGCGGGTTTAATCAAAAGAATCAATTTCCAATACTTAGTCATTTTTGGGATTGGTTTAGCACCTTGGTTCAAATGTTCAACATCATCATCAAGAGTTAAGCGCTTTATCAAGGTTCAAGGTTCAATAGGTTCAATCAAGTGGTTCAATGATTTGGTTTACTCAGTTGGTTCATCTACTCGGTTTAATGCTTTGGTTCATCTACTTAGTTCATCGCTTTGGTTTAATCAAATGGTTTGTCAGTTGGTTTAAAGCCTTCATTTGAACCATTGAACCAAAGCTTGGTTCAACGGTTGGTTCAATGCTTCAGTTCATTTAATTGAACCATCAACTTGAACCATTTTGGTTCAAAGCTTGGTTCATCGGCTTGGTTCAACGTTTGGTTCAACCAAGCGGTTTAATCCTTTGGTTCAATCAAATGGTTCACTCAATTGGTTCAATCAAAGGGATCATCGACTTGGTTCAAAGCATGGTTCAAAGCTTGGTTTAAAGGAGCAATTCAAAGGAGTGGTTCAAATGCAAAATTTCAAAGAAGCCTCCCAAAGGACAAGTGCCCTTATGGAGGGTACTTGGTTGATAAAAGCACCCTTCAGAAGGGTCATTTTCAAGGAAGCTGCAAAGGTAGTTATTTCAAATTTTTGTTCAAGGTAGTCAAAAAAGATTAAGGAAAGAAACCATTATTTCAAACTTTTTGTCTGAAGGAATTCCTTCGAACAAAAAGTTTGAAGGAATTTAGGAAAGTAGCTAGCGGGAGGAAAACCCAAAGGATTTTTCAAAGGCAAATTGATCAAAATAATTCTGTGGACTTTTTGTCTACAAAAAATGTCCACAAACTTTATGTCCATGGGAATTTGTGTGCAGACTTTTGTCTGTAGGAATTTGTCCACAGAGAAAACCCAGGGAAAATGTTCATGGAGACAGTCGGCAGGAAGGTCGTGAGAGACTCTGAAGATAAAAGGTCACCGAAGGACCTAAAAGGGTAGGTGCCCTTACAGGGGACTCTCAGATACCAAATTGAAGGGTCACCTTCCCTTCAAGAAGATGTAAAACTAGAAATCTGAAAGGTCACCTTCCCTTCAGGAGGATGTAAAATAGGAAAGCTGAAGAAGGACCAAGGGGTGATGTGCTTGAAGATGTCAAATTCAAGACAACGAACTAGCTATTGAAAACATAGTGATGGGCACACGAACATCAATTTCAAAGCTCATAAAAGAGCTGTTGATCCTTGTAATCTACAAACCTGAATGCATTCATAGGCTTTAAGGCCAAGACCAACAGGAAGCAAGGAAGGAATAGAATAGTAAATTGAATCCAAGACCTGATTTAATTAACTAGAAAAGGAGGAACAATGAAGAAGGATCAGATCACCAGGTGGACATTGAAAGATGCAAACTTTCAATAGCGTGACTTGTTTCTCTGCATTGATAAAAACAAATGGGTAAACACCCCTAAATTTTAGCCTGTCTTCTTAATAGATTTCAATGCAACATGATGTGTCACTGTTCTCAAGTCCTTCTTGAAGAGGCTATATAAGGGACTCTCTTTTATTGTAAAGAGATCTCTTTTTGACAATCAGAAACAAAACTCTACCCAAATTGAAAGGCATTACTGAGACTTTGAGCTCAGATTATTGATCATATTTTGTTATTGGAATAAGAAAGCAAGTGACTTTTCAAACTTTATGCTATAATATCTTTATTGTTGGGGAAACTGTTCTTATGTCTTTTTCCTTGATATATTTTTTGTTCCTTTAATTCAACAAGCATAATTAGTGAAAGTAGTCAGGAAGGTGTCTTGAAGAGTCAACTGTGGAGAGAATTTATGCCCCCATAATTTCCTTTAGTGTGTTTTCTTTTCATTTATGTGTAAAGGACCTTGGGACGACTTTGTGCCCTCATTATCCTTTGTATCTTACTCTTGAGCAATTCAGGTGGAGACTTTGTGCTGCATCTCGATTTGCTTGTTACTACATCTTTGGTTACATTTTGCTTTTATTACCAGGAGTATTCTTGTGGCTTGCTAAATAGTACCTCTAAAAGAAGAGGAGTGCTTTTTGTCATTTCTCTCGAGTTTTTCCTTTGATCTGCATGCATCATCTTTGAAAAAAGAGAGATGGATGGTTTTTCCTACCCTTGAGTATTATTTTCTATATATATATATAGCATATCCATAGGGAACCTCCCCTTGATGAGAGGAGAGATTAGTCCCCTTTTTGATGTGGTAAACCTACACATTTGGGTGACCAATCTTCCTACTTTGGCTGATCAGACCTATTTTGTTTATTAGTACGTTGATTGATAAAATATTCAACCAACACACCCAACATTAGATACTATGTTGTTAGACATGATGGAATTTTTTGTATGCTTATATGGCAATGCATGAATTATTGACATTGTATGCCTATATATGGCATTGATACATGGAATTATTATTTTGTACATGAATATTTATGAAAACCAATGAATTAAATCTTATTTGAATCACTTATGTTTAAAGTATTATAAATGATTGGGTTTGAAGTATTCTTAAATATTACAAATGTTATGAGATTGAGAATAACTTATTAGGATAATGTTATAAATTAGAACCTTATAATAAATTAAGAATATTAGTGATTTCATTTGAATTATGTTTGTATGTTAATGCAAAGGTATGGAGGATAAGTCTACAAAAACATCATTATTTGGTTCTAAACCCAACTGATGACATTAACTTTCTATGGTTTGATTTGAATCTTCTTTCATAAGCTAGCTCTTCTTTTGACTCTTTGGAATTAATTTAGCTTCTTACACCTAGTACTTATTAATTTAATATTAGTATCACCTCCTTGATTGCATTGACCTCTATCCATACATCTTTTACCTCATTCCATTCATGTCTCATTCACAAATTTCCTCTCAATCTCTTTCTAGTTTCTTCTTAGGCACCTTCTTTGGGTCTCAAGGACCAAATCTTGGTATATGTTTCAAGAGCTCAACCTATTATCACATGTGGTATTAGATGATCATAACATACATGGTATAAACCCATTAAATTACTCAAACAATATCATGCTCTCATTCCACACCTTATGGACACAATGTTTCTTACCCTTTTTACCGCAATTTACCTTGAGCTACCTGCATGCTTCCTTCATGCCAAAACTTGTCTTTCTTTAAAATTTCGTATATAAAACCTAATTTGGATCACTTATATAGGATAAAATATGTTTATAACATCATATTATATTATTTTAATAGCTGTCTAAGGCCTAAACTACTTCTTGACATCCAAAAATGACAAAACTTCCAAAAATCTTCAATGGTTGCCTTCTTGACTGTAAGAGTACTATGTCAAAACAATGGGAAATTTCACTCTTTTTAGGATTTTGAGGATGGAATGGGATTTTTTGGTAGGTCATGGATACCATTCTTACCAAATTTTTTGCTTTGACTCAACCTATAGATGCCCCAAACTGACCAATGTCTACAAGGTAGACTCTAATGTTGACTATGATTTCACATAGGGTTGTTTGTACTAAAATAATGAATAGTTTCCATTGTCAAAAATCCAAAAAAAAATATTTAATGGGTATAGTAGGTCATAATGATCTTTTCCACCAAATGTTGTGATTAGATCTGACATATTTTGGCCTGTAGGCCCAATTTGGCAAAAGTTAATGACACATGTCTTCTTGGTCAAATTTAACAAATGAGTCATCATCTTCTTTTGCCTTGGTTTGTGATTAAAAAAATTGATGAGAAGTATACATCTCATCATTCCAACTAGTGTCAATATACTTGATGACTTGATGCTTATCTATATACACTTAGATTCAAATATAATAGATTCCAACCTCCTATCATTTCCTGAAACATGCCAACCAACCTTCATTGAAGGCCTGAAGTCATTCTTATACCTATTTCCCACTTTTGCCTAAATAATAATATAAGGCCTACTAGGCATAATTCATTTTCTTAAATATTATTTTTTCCCTTTGACCTTATTACTCATTCTTGACCCCACTCTCACACATATAATACTTATTTCAATATGAAACAATAGTTCTCACAAGCTTAGACATCAACTCTTACAAATTATCTACTTATTTGCCCTTGTTGGATTCAAATACTAGGCCTAACAACTCTTCCATTTATATTTTGTGTAAAAATAGGGTTTGTGGGTACAAGTTTGGTGGATTGGCATAATTGATCCATCTTTTTGCTCCTTACCAAAAGTTTTATCATAATATCCTCTACCTCCAACTAGCAACTTTACCTCCGATATCAGTAGGTGAAAATACACCACTTTGAGCACATATATATATATGAAAATTATATTTTTTCCAATAACCTTGACACCCACTTCCACCCACAAATGAATTTTCACTACTATTCTAGAGCATGGAAACACTAATAATAAATGTTGTCAAAGTTGAAGCTATGGTCTGAGAACTCAATTTTCAGTGCTTGTTGGCTGAAAATTGGCACTACCAACATGTCTAAAGGGGTGAATAATGTCTAGGAATATGGTTTTAACCTCCCATATGGCTCAAATGATAAACCCACCACCCATTTTGGGCTAAAAAATGCCCTTCTCAATACATGAAAGATGTTGATTTTTAGCCTAACTTTAGGCATGCATAAAAACAAAACTATAAGTCATATGGAGGAATAGTAAGATCCATCATGTGTATAATAAATTAATATAATTAAACCCTAAATATATTCTAAATCACCTATAAGATAAATCCATGCTATAAGTTGTAATAAAGGGTCCTAAAATGCAAATTTTTGGTAGTGAAGAGATAACTTCTTGACCTCCAACTAGCAACTTTGCCTTTGAGACTGGTAGGTGAAAATAAACCACTTTTATCAAATATATATATATATATATATATATATATATATATATATATAAATTACATATTTTCCAATTATTTTGACACCCACTTCCACCTGAAAGTGCATTTTCACTATTGTTCTGAAGCATGGAAACACTGACAACAAATGTTGTCAAAGTTGAAGCTACAATTTGAGAACTCAATTTTTGGTGCTTGTTGGCTAAAAAATGGCACTACCATTACATCCAAAGGGTGAATAACATATATAAACAGGTTCTTGACCACCCATTTGGCCTAGATGACAAACCCACCACCCATTCTAGGCTCAAGAATGCCCTTTCCAATACAAGAGAGATGTTAATTTTTAGCCTAACTTTAGGTATGCATAAAACCAAATATTATAAGTCTTATGGAATAAGCATAAGATCCATCATGTGCATGTTAAATTCCTATAATTACACCCTAATTATATTCTAAATCACCTCTAATATAAATCCATGCTAGAATTTATGGTAAAGGGTCCTAAAATATAAATTTTTCGTAGTGAAGAGACAACTTCTTGACCTCTAACTAGCAACTTTGTCTCTAAGACTAGCAGGTGAAAATCCACCACTTTGGTCATGTTCATATAGGCAAATTACATATGTTTCAAAAACCATGACACCCACTTCCACCTGTAAGATGCATTTTCACTAGTGTTTTGAAGCATGGAAACACTTACAATAACTGTTGTCAAAGTTGAAGATACGGTCTGAGAACTCACATTTTGGTGATTTTTGGATGAAAAATAGCACTTCTAACATGTTTAAATGGGTGAATAACATATAGTACCAAGTTATTGACCACCCATCTGGCCTGGATGACAAACCCACCACCCATTCTGGGCTCAAGAATGTCCTTCCCAATACAAAAAAGATGTTGATTTTTAGCCTAACTTCAGGCATGCATAAAACCAGAAATATAAGTCATATGGAGGAACAATAAGATACCTCATGTGCATGAAAAATTCCTATAATTACACCCCAAATCTAGTTTGAATCATCTCTAAGATAAATCCATGCTAGAAGTTATAGTAAAGGGTCCTAAAATGCAAATTTTTCGTAGTGAAGAGACAACTTCTTGACCTCCAACTAGAAACTTTGCCTGCAGGAGTAGCAGGTGCAAATCCACCAATTTTATCACATCTATATAGGGAAATTACACATGTTACAAAAACCTTGACACCCACTTCCACCTATAAGTGAATTTTCACTACTATTCTAGAGCACAAAAAAATTGACAACAAATGTGTTTGGAAGGCTATAAGGAGAAATAAACTTGTCATGAGCAATTATTTAGGAGTGTAGAAATGCCAAGTAATTTTATTATGCTTCTCTTAGCTTCAATAATATGAAATTATTTACTAAATGGGTTAACCACATGAAGGTGGAAGCTAATTTGGCACCACTAACCTACAAAAAAAAGTTAGTAAGTAATTAAAGATGAAATTTATGCATGTACTACCTACAAAATCAAAAAACATTTGGTAAAATTGATTACATATACATTTTACAAGTCAACATAATGAATTTAAATCTAATGAACCACTTGGATTTTCTCTAATATTGATAGTATCAAGAGTATCTTCATGGTCTGAATCATGAACTTTCCATAGATTCTTGTTTCTTGGCCTTCCATGATATTTTTTCAATTGAATATTCATTCAAAGAACCAAATTTGAATAGTGTATAATCTTCCTATGAGTTTAAAAGTCTTCAAACAACCATACATTTGAATTTTTTATAATATATCATCGAATCCATGTTCTAGTGACTACCAAATAACCAGTGGGATAATCAATGTTTTCTCCATCTACAACTAGGGAAGTCAATTTTTTCTTTCCATCTACATATCAACATAAGTAGTACTTTATTCCCTCTTCATTGTCTTTATTTACAATAACTACAAAAACCTGGTCTGCATCATAAAAACAATTTTTAATGACATTATGAAGATATATTATGAGAATAAATAGTACATAAAGATTAATCTTCTACCTGGCTATAGTAGATCAGATATATGGTCAAAGTCATGTGAGGATATCATGCTAGTTGCAATATGGGTGGAACTTGATATGTGTTGATTAGAATTAGAGGTTTGTAACTCCTATCATCCACCCACTCTTGTGACTAATACTCATTCCAAATAAAGTCCATGCATACAGAACAAAAACATGCCAAGTGTCACATATGAATAGTCCAAGAACTTACATTTGAGATATGAAATGAGTGGAACTCACTTGAACCTATTAGAGTCATATAATCCTCATAGTTTTCCAAGTATTTTTATTCTATTAACCAAAAAAAATTATGAAAATTAGAAGTTGCCTGAGCAACATGAGATATGTTCTCATTACACTAGTCAACCACATTTTTTACATCAATCAAATTAGCAAAATTATCATATTTTAAATCCTCCCTTGCAATGGCTCTTTTTATACATATTCTAGCACCTGATGCTCCCTTTTTCCATGGCTAGTCTTAGTGAAACTCCAAATATACTCTACACTAGTTGTAACATGCATCCTTCTCAACCAATAAAACATCCATGTATTTTTGAGTTACGATGTATAATTTCTTGACCAAATGTAATGCCATTTGAAATTAATGTTTCTCTGAGTCAACTGTCCAAGAACTTATCAAAATAACCTTGCACATACTCTGTACAATGTGATCTGGTCATCACTAATATAGAAATCATATTCCCTTAATATTTTTTTATCTTCTTTTATACTATCAAGTGCATGCATGAATGATATATGCATGGATATGGCAATTTGTGTTGAGTTGTAATACTATGATTGAACTTCTATTTATGGTTTGAATGTGTAATTTTCTATAAATTTGACTATATAAATAATAGAATCAAGTGGAAATGTGTCCTTAGCTTGAAATTTTCATACAACCATTTATCCCTATGTGTGTGCCTTGCATACTCATAAATAATTTTCTCCATGAATTCGATCATAAATTCTAAAATAGGTATCTCTTTCATAACAAGCTCACACCTTTTAGATTCTTTTCCATCTTTTACTTGATAAGTCACATCTTTGTATTTAATAAAAAAAAAAAAATCCTATCCAGTTTCACTTGTACACTCCTCATGGATTTTTTTTTTAAAATTTGGGAAATCCACCACAAATGTTAAAATTTCCATCCAAACATGTTTTTGTATAAAAGAACTATCCATTTGGTCTTTCACAAAAAATATTTGAAATAAATTATTTGGTTAATTTTGTTGGAAATTCTATGCCACACTCCTAAAAAATGTTAGTAGTATGCAAAGTATAATGAATATGAAAAAAAACATCATATTTCATTAAAAAATCAACATGTTGCCTACAACTACAAGTGGTGTGTGTGTGTGATTTATTTTTACATAAAAAGGTTTGGCCATCTCAAAAAGTCTTCGAATACTATAAATTTGTGGATGTTTTTTCCAAAAACTTAGAGTACAATTGTGTTTGAGTTATATCCAAGAACTATTTTGGATGTGGTTCATGATTATGAGAACCAACTCTTATTTTCACTACATCTCTTGCATTAGGTGAAACTCTTGTATTATCTTTCTAAAAATTGTGCAAGTAACTCTTTCAAAGAATCAACTATAACCTTGTCCTTTTGTGAAAGTCTACTAGAGAATGACTAGAGGTCTTTCATATTGGGTTCATTAAGTATTTCACATCTTGAAATTACTTTTATTAATGTTTTTATATTTATATCAAGTTTTCAACTTGTTTTTGAAATAAATCAATTTTTCCCTATTTTATCACTTACTGCACAAGTTGTCATTATATCTCGAGCAACATTATAGTCTTTGTTGCATGATTTTGGGCTTAAAATATGATATGCATCATGTATATTTTAAACAATTTCATCATTTTCATCATTTTCATTATCCATGTTAGATGTTATTAGTCCTAATGTGTACATTATAGGTCTCATCTTAAGAAATTTCATCAACGAAACAAATAATTGACATCTTTGACTATCATACTCCAATTTATGAAAGAAATTATCCCAAATTTATTAAGCTAAGGTCAGACATTTTATTATACATTGGTTTCAAAATATTTTCATCAACTTCAAGTAAGTACTTATCTTTTCTATGCACAATTCTTGGAGCTATTGTTATTGGTGGAATCCATTCAGAGGGTGTTTCAAAATCATTATATATTTCCATGAAATTTTCTTCATTTTTTATTTCTTCATTATGTGTTTCAATGAAATTTTATTCATTTTTAATTTCATCATTATTTTATTCTATTAAATTTTATTCATTATTTTTAGGTAAAGTATCATGCACAAGCTCTTTATCAACATAATCAAAAAGTTTAAACTTTGAATGTGAATTTCCAACATTATCTAATTTTATAATATCAATTTCATCATAATTCAATTCATTATTATGAATTTAATCATAATTCAATTTATTATTATAAATTTCATCATTATTTAATTGATTATTGTCAATTGCCTCATTATCTAAGGCATTTGGCTCATCATGGTTAGTGTTTGTACCTTGTTTGAAATGAATTGCTTGTATTTGTACCTTGTTTTTTTCTCTCAACTCTTCTAATTGCTCTGATATTTTTTTCTTCAGCTTCTTTCTCCTCCCTGAACATGAACTGGAGCCCATTTTGACAAAAGTAACCAATAAATTACTTCAAATGTGGGGTCCAAAAAAAAACTACAACCAAGAAAGTATGTAGAGTATACAGAGTACATAGAGAATATCTATGGGGACAACAATCTTGATTAAGGATAAAAATAGATGTTGAAAATTGAGTTTTTGTTTTTAATTCAAAGAACACATACATATTTCTATAACACGTATGCATTTATTAAAGTATAGGCATATACTGTACAAACAAGCAAAAAGGCTCATATTCAAGTATTTTTTCCATTATAATACTATAATATGATGCAATAACACTCAATAAGACTATAATGTGATGCATAAATACCTAATATGATGTAATAAGACTATCATATGTTGCAATAATGTTATCATGTCATGTAATAAGGCTCAATATGATGTAATAAGACTATTATATGGTACAATAAGACAATCATGTGTTATAATAAGACTATCATGCGATGCAATAAGACTATCATGTATGTAATAAATCTCTAATATGATGTATTTAGGCTATCATATGATGTAATAAGGCTTAATATGATGTAATTAGGCTACATATGATGTAATAAGGCTCAATATGATGCATAAATCCATAATCTGATGCATAAATCTCCAATACATGATGCAATAAGACTCTTGATAAGACTATGAAGCAATAAGACTAATCAATGATGCAATAAGGAAAATATGTAATACAAAATGAGATAATTTTTCCCAAAATCCCATCATAGGTCCTAACAAAACTAGGTGAATAATAGGTTCACAAATTAGCACTAATGACATTCATGAATTTATGATAAAATCAAGGAACTTAAGGGTTGTATTTGTTATAAAATTAGGATTTAGAGTTAGGGGTTTAGTGTAACAAGTTTATACATGTGTATATGTCATAAAATTTAGGTTTAGGGGAACTACATACATGTTGAAGTGATAAAATTATGGTTTATGATCAACATGTCATGAAACATGACCTAATTTAGCTCTTTTAATCACATTGTAGACTCTAATTTAGGTTCAAAGGTTTGAAATTGGCCACATTTGCATTTTTGATTAAATTAGGGCCAATTAAGTCATACATATTTCATCTAGATTATATAATCAATTAGGCCATAAATTTGGTTTAAGAGCTCAATTTTGCCCAAATCATGTCCCTAATTGAACCAATCTACTAATTGGTTCAATTCATGATAGATAGAATAATACTAATTTTATCCCAAATCATATATATCATGATCTTATAGTTATGTCAAGAAGGGGTTCAAACTAGCCTCCCATGCCTCCTCAATTGAATTACCCCTATAATTGAATCTTGTTGTGCCATGTGTATACCTCATACACCCAAAAGTGTTAAATCTATTAGAGATGCATCAAGTGCTTAGAAGTGTCACTATGGTTAGAGGTGTCAAGTCCTAAAATATTTAAAGAGATAGATATCAGATCCCTATGAGGCTTAACCTAATTAGATAGTATGCATGTGTGTATCTTGTACACACATATATTTGTGTTAAAGATCTAAGTGTCACTTGTCTTAGAAACATAAGATTTTTTAGAGCCTCAAAATGCCCAATCCAATCAAATATTTCCACATGTGTAGGTCTAGTATACGTAGATAATTGTTAGAGTTGTCAGATATGCACATCTTTGATACTTAGACATGTTCCATCACTGAGCTAACCAGTACAACTAAGGCCTATTCAAAAATTTATCATACATACATAAAATCCAATAATGTTTAAATATTGACATTCATCTAATCAACTCATGTCTAGTAAATAATTCACATGGTGCAAGACTCTGACTTGCCATTACTATACAAAAATTGTTATGTAGATTCCTTTAAGGTCCCATCCAAATTTCAAGTAAGCACCAAATGTTATCAATTTTCTACATGTATGTATTCAAATTATTTATATCCCTTTATCTTTAATTACCTATAGAGATACCAAAACTTACATTCATATCAAGTCCTACACATAGGAGAGAACACAATTCAACAATGGATGAGCCTCAACCTCAAATCCCAAGTTGGAGTAAGATTCTAAGACATGTACTACTTTATTGTAATCCACATCATAAGGTTTAAGATCATTACAATGAAATATGAAAAAGATGATTGAAGATATATGTACTATATATATATATATGTATAAAATATTTAAACCTTTAATGAGGGGATACACACTAGTATTCAATTCTAATCAACCATCTATATGAGGTGAGAAATTCATCATCCACATGAATAATTATTGGGTCTCTCTACTTAGCATCATCCATGAGGGGAAGCAGGTCTCAAATTTAAGGGACATTATCATAGGTTTAATGTATCTTGAATAAGTTCAATAGATTTTAAGTAAGGGTAACTTATACATATGTCATACTTGGTCAATGTTAGGTCTACACCATCCCTTAATGGTTTTGAACAAATTCCCTAGTGCATTTAGATATTTTCTAAGCTATACATTCGTCACTAGGCACATCATCTTAAAATAACAGCTTAATTTACCACATCATCACTAATGGATACATGTGACCATTTCAAGTTTATTGAGATCAAAACCACATCTTATACAAAACAAAATCCATACCTAAATTGACCAAAATATTTAAGAATTTAACATGTAAATACATTGTAGGTCCATCATCCTACTTTCATATCTTACCATCCTAATTACATAGTAAGGTATAAAACTCTATAGTATTGATAAGCATCAAGTGTTGTCTATCTTGTTTTTTTGAAATTGTTGCATCCATGGTGTGGTTAGGACTAGTCCCATGTCAAATATACACTCTTCAAATGATGTGGGAATGGATGGAGTGGTTGATAGTTGCCCCTTCTATGATGGAGGGGTAGATGAAGGAGGTGCACAGAATGGAGGATTAACCATATTTTCATAAGAGATCTTTAATTTTAGGAAAAAATTGAATAATGTATTTGAATAAATTATTGGAATCAAACTTGATTAAGTGTAACAATAGAAGACTCTTATTAGACTTTCAATTGGGACCTCAAAATGCACCTATTGAATTAGATGCACTAAGTTACCTTGGAGGAAGCTTAAGGGATTTCATTCAACACATTTTAGGAATGATTTTGGGACAATCCAAGGCATGATTCATAGGTATTGGAATCCATTAGATAAAATTATTGAAATAGATATCAAATATATGCACTATTATAGTAAGTCCTCAATCTTATTTCTAATTACACAAGAAATTTATACTACATAGTCCAATTCAATGAGTTTGTCACTTAAACAAATTAGTTCAAAACTTACAAATAAAGGTGTCTGGTCAAAGATATCAAAGAAATAACAAAAGGGTAAGATAGGATTTTAGGCAAGTAGGATAATATCAATAAGAAACACAAAATTTAAGGGTAAGTAGGATTTTAGGCAAGTAAGGTGGTAAGGTATATCCTTGCCCTAATAGGGGAAACATCCCAATAGTTGTGCATGTTTTAATTGTCAAACAAGGCATTTGTTAACATGTGTTATATTTTCAAAACATTATGGTGTATATATTTATATTAAAGTGCACTAGAAGCTAAACATGTAATATCTAATACTTTTTCAACATTTATTCTATAAAATTGAAAGTAACCAATCATATATTGATAAGTAAGAGTCAAGTATTGATACTCTAATGCACAATGATTGGTACGCTAAAGGTTAAGTTTTGATCATAGGTTTAAAAAATGCATTTTATGACCTCTTATAATAAAATTAGTTATATTTTCAAATGTATAATTTGTTAGACCTTGAGACCTTATTTATAAGTAGTTAATATGATATATTGAAACGAGTAAAATTTTTGAGGTCTAATGTGATGATATGGTACGTTAATTCACTGTTCAAAGATAATGGGACCTTTCCCCTATTAGAAACATGAAATTTGACATTTCCCCTATAAAGATACATGGATAATTGGACCTTTCCCCCATAACAAACATGAAATTTATTTGTTTAATTTTATGTCAAAGAAACATGTACATGTTATATAATGTGTATGTGTTATATAACACATACACATTATTTCTTATGTTATATAACATGTATGTGTTATATAATGCATATGCATTATATAATGTGTACACATTATTTAAATTTTAATTTCAAATTGAGCCTTTAGGCTCAGAAATGGCTTGGATTTCTAATCCAAAGGCTTTGGACTATGCATCTATGGCTGAGATTGAGAGTTTTAGGAAAAAACCAACAAATTTTAACTTCAATAATCAAATACACTTGGATTTCAACATCAAAATTTAAAAAATTATTACTGTTATGGTGAGCACATTGTCTTGTTTCTAAATGTATGATTTTTATATTTTTTGGGCTATTTTAAGGGTTCAAACTATATTTATTTCTAACAACACATTTTTTAGGCCACTACATGCCTCACCCATACATGCCTATTCATGTTTATCTAATTTTTTTTGTTAATCTAAATTCAAAAAAAATTATATGGTAACAAACTAGGCCTAATTCTACACACATTAAAAAAAATCAAATTTCATTTTTTTAGGTAGTTAGGATGGGTCGCATGAACAACTATCCATTCTTTTTCTCAGTTTTCAAGATATACTTAATTAAAAAATTCATCAAAAAAATATATAAAAAAGTTCCTAACATACTATGATAACTAATCTAAGTATTCACCAAAGGGTTTCTAACAAAATTAAATGATGCTCAAAAAATGGTGGGTCACATGGAATGGTACAATTCAAATTTTCTTAAAAAAATAGGAGGTCCTCTTCAAATTTTAGATGTTTGACCTATTTATACTTAACCATTTTTTTAAAAAAATACAAATAAATTTAGAAACTAAACTTAAAATTCTACAATTCATGTTTTTATACCATATTCAAATTTTGAGTGTAGCCATATCTAATTATCTATAAAAGTTCACATTTTTCAAATTTTGGAAAAATCATGTCCATGGGTAGGCCCTTTTTTGTCCCCCAAGTTGTTTCACTTACCTTATATCACAATAATTTTATGATTTGTCATAATATATTATCTAAAATAAGTATCATAAGGGTTATACAAAATTTTGTTCTCACAACTATTACATATCAGGACTTGAGTATCCCCAAATCAAGGTTATTAGGGAAATTTGTGCATAATGATCCATATCTCTATAGTTAAATCAAGCATTCCTAGATAGTGTTCCTTCCAAACTATGTTCATCATGCCTTAATTGTTCTTAAATCCATATTTCTCATAGGCAAAGCTTGTGTCTAAGTACATTACCTCTTGTGATACATCTAAAGGTGGTTCCTGCTTCTATCTCTATGATGTGACTCTAAAGGTTATCCAACTTGACCATCCCTTACCTAGGGTGGTGAGGATATATTTTCAACATATACACTTGGGTAAATAATTCCTCTAGCATAACCATCATTCATTGTAGGGTCTCAAGAATTTGAACATGGATTTAAACTAGTTGCATGACTCAGAGATCATGGTGACCACCATTTTCTATGCCTTTCATTTCTTCCTTTTGTGACATCTTATCTACATAATTTGATTTTAATATAGTAATAAAGTATCATGCACCTTATTCAATTTACATAAATTATGATTAATTAGAGTTTTAAAATCAATGAACTCATACAAAATATCCCCATATCTCCCAAAGTTTAACCCAATCTCTGATACCAAAATGTCATGCCCATTTTTTTTCTCTAAAATATAGTAAATAAACAATCTACTACAAATAACACCCAAAAAAATAAGAACACACACTAAAAATCATTTTTATGGAGTGCAATAAGTAATCCCTAAAATCATTGTCACTAAATGATTGGGAATAATCTATTGGGTAATCTCTAACCTCACTCAATCAAACATCTGTGAATTTTAATATAATCTTACATTCAAGTATAATTATTTGTGATGTTTAGATGGACATAAAAAATTTCCTCAACATTGTTGATGCAGTTAGGCTCCACATGGTCACTTTGGCAGCCTATAAGTTCTTTGAGTATTACTATGCTTATGATGTTGAAATAATTATCAAAATTAACCTAGGTCATAGCCAATGTAGTTGAAACATATATGGAATTTTTGGAAAGATCCAAGACCATGCTAAATTATCTTTGATTTCTCAATGACCTCTTTTTCTATGTGGTGTCCTCTCACTTACCTATTAATCTAATAGACTTTCATGTGGCACTTATAGCCCTATAACTATGGAATAATGATATTGTGCCACATAGTGGCATCCCATTAACTCATTATTACATAGGATTAATAGAAAATATAGACACATAAATAAATATGGAGGGATTATGCACTATGTAATCATCTCACTCACTCGATGGCCCTCAAGTTTCATGCTAGTACATGCATCCCTAGGACTATGGATCAATGGGGTTGTGCCAAGTGATAACATTTAACTCACCCATTATCCCATAAGATTTATGATTTATATGGACCTCTTTGAGATCACGGGTCACCAAGATGATTCCATGTAGAAACATCCTACTATCTCTCTAGCCTAATGACTCACTCCCTATATGGTCCTCTCTAGGATTGTGGGTCTTTGAGATGATGAAACATGGCAATATCCTATTATCCTACCAACCTAGAGGCATTACTTCTTTTATGGTCTTCTCCAAGATTGTGGGTCATTAGCATGATGCTACATGGCAACAACCCTCTATCCTTCTATCCTAACACTAACCATAACACAAACCAAGTTGATGTCACTCCCAAGTTAGTAGGATGATAACACGTGGATTCCTTCAAAGCACTCATAAAAAGTTGTAAATTTGACTAAGGAAAATAAATCTAGGAGAAAGACAAGGAATTAATTGGCTAACACAAAATCAATGCTCGACTAAGCTAAAATATGTGAACAGTTAGAAGTGCCTAAGGCCAATAAAGGCTGGAGGATCCAAAAAACTATATAGAATAATTTTACAAGGCTAAAATCAAAATATTTATGTGAAGTGCTGAGAACATCTAAAACAAAATAAAAACTTAATAAACCAACAAATCAAAACTAAGTTTAAAATGATGAAAAAAACAAACATCAAGGCTTAAGTAGTATCTTGATACTAAACCAATATAATCATCAGTTTAGTCAAATATCTAAAAAACATCAAGTAAGTTCAAGTTGAAATCTGACTCATCTATTCATTAGAATTTAAATATTATATCATTATTATGGAGATCTCATCCATTAAATCAATGATAAGAAGCTTAAGAAAAGGATATACTAGTATTTAAATATACATTTTCTAGGATTGGCTTTCCAAAACCTTGATAATCAATAATTAATATCTACAAGGGTCTCTACAGTTGCACCCATCTGGTTGCCTTGTATTATTAATATTTTAGCACAAGATCCATGGTCTATTATTTCTTCTCCTTTTATTATAAATTTGAAATGGAGAGCTTAGTCAAACATAAAGGTTTAATTCCTTTTTAAGAATATAAAAAAATATCTAAATTCTAATAGAGTTATTTTATTAATAATAAATGATTCTTATAGGGGAAGGTTTACAACAATTTACTTATTCATCTATTAAATTTTAGGAAAATATTCCACAAGACATAACCTAAAATTGTAATAATATCAATCCTTAGACTATTAAATCATGCTATATTTTTATTCTCAATAACAATTACTTGGACATTGATTTTAGTTTCATTAATTTATAGATAAGATTAGACTATAATGCCAATTAAAACATAATGCATGAGTAGGAACAAAGATCATTTCTTAGGCTGAATGTCAAGAACTTTTAATCAAGTACAATGTATTCATCAATTTATTAAAATATTTATACATGATTAAGATTTGATCCTTACTTGACATATTCCCTCCCAAGAGATATACAATCAAGGCCTATTAAGGTCCTCAATGTCATTCTTTCTAATAGTTGTTAAAGGTTTCATCTTTCATAGATTGAACCTTAGTAAGGATTATCCCACTAGATCTATACTTAACTGAGCATAAGCCATACCATGAATGGGTTTATAGAACCGTATTCATATGATTAGAACATAAATTCTATTTATTAATAAATACATAGGTAGACTACTTACTTTTGTTCATACTTAAATTTGTCTTTAACATTGAATCATCTAAACATGAGGTATTACAACAATTCAAGATACAATGCACAAGACAACCAAAAAAAATTCAACTAAAGATATATATATATATATATATATATATATATATATTACTTGGCCAATCTCAGTCATGAATATACAAGCATCCACTAGGATTCTATTTTAAACAAGAATTCTTCCCAAGGAGATATAATAATCCTATATACTAAGAAAACTATGAAATAGTTCTTTGTAGTAGTAATTGAAACATTCATCTAGTAGATTAATAATAATAGTGTCTCACACACATCCCATAATCACTAATTGATACATAAATGTAATAATTTCAACTAATAATGATTAATCCTTGGCTTGTAGCCAGTTATAGAATGTAACAAAAAATGAGTAGACTACAATTGATGATAATCTCCTCTTCATTCCAAGTGAAGCTTTAGAAAATAGAAGGTGGGCTCACCTCCCAACATTTTTTTCTTCATCAAATGATTGATCTAGGCACCCCCAAGTAGCAATCCCATCTCAAGGCATGTTCATATTATGGTGTAAGGTAAGTAAAGGCAAAAAAAAGTTAGGATGTCTTTGGGTCAAGGAGATAGCTACTCATAAGGTGACAATCCCAACATCTCTAAGTCAAGAGGTTACTAACCTCAAATCTATTTTCAAAAAGTAAAATGCATAAAAGATAAAACATAAGGATCACAAAGATATGAACCATCATATGTATAACCACTTATATTCTATAATTAGTCATAAGAGGACTTAGGAAACCTACCATCATGTCCAACATGAGAGACCTAAAACTTACTCCATCATAAATAATGTAACATTTCAAGACATCAAAAATATTGCATGACAATCCTTACTATTAGAGTAAATAAACATACTATCAAATAGAACTATCATGGAGGAATATCTCAACTCTGAACTCCCACAAAAGGGGTAAACAAACTATGGGGTGACCAAATCACAAACATAAAAAAATAAATAAAGATAATAAGTAAGCCAAGTGACCTTAATCCTCTCAAAAATTGTAACTAAATAAAGAATCACACATACTTCATTTAGTCCAATAGTAAGATATTCCATTCAATAAGATACCTACCAAATGATTTAGGCCCTTCCATGGATATTTTTTATAGGTTTATACCAGCCAAGTCTCTCCTTCTCTACGATCTCTACTTATTTCCATTCTCTTCTTCCTTTGTTACCAACATGGCCATAAATGCCAAAGGTCCCAAACCCTTTTCTAAAAGATCCATCCTCCTCTAATAGACATTATCTCCTTATTACAACCCAATCAAAATGTGATAAGTGTTTGTTATTTCCTTGGATTGGCCAACTACTTCTACTAGCTAGCCCATGATTCCATAAATGGGTGATCTTTTTCCAGCCCATAATGGCACATGGTATCTCATATAGAGTCCTAAAGTTTATTCTAATATCAACTCAAGGATTCCTAATTATTCAAGGTAGTGGAAAATTAATGGACTACTTGTAATCTACTACTAGATAATGTAAATGTTAGTATACTTCATCTCATGCATTAAAGATGACAAATATAAAGGTGGTTCAACCAACCCAATTGATATTACAAATAATATAACATTCCAAGTTTTAAATAAAAGGCCAAATTATATACAAGGCATCTATCTAGGATTAGATGAGGTTAATAGAATATATGGCTTAGAGGTCAGATCACACTTGATGCAACTATGCCTAACATAGTCCTTGTTCCTTAGTTTTTAATGACCTATTCATGCACACTTATTAAACCCATGAAATCAGATATCTTAATAGCCAAAACTTGCAATCATAACATTCTAGATCATTTAATTAAACCAACATAATTAGCTTACCTAACAATTCACAAGGTCATGGAGTGATATTCTTATAACACCTAATGCATATGTAATTTCAATTATAAGGTAAGGTAATAATTTAAGCATCATTAAACCAATATTTACTATGTTCATAAACCTCTTACCTTCACATTCAACATCACCAAGGGAGTATAACCATTGGTTTAACATAGTCATATTTTTTCTCATGAGGGTCCTTATACTTAGATGTTGAATTTATCAACATACTTAAGAGATGTTAGTTTTATTACAATAAGGTTTTGAGAGAACTCAAATGTTCACCAAGAAAGAACTAATAGTGATCTATGGAGGCTATAATCACAAATAAGGAGGTAAAAAGTAAGTAGATAAAATTGATTTGAATTAGACATGAATGTTTTCCACATGTTTTACATATACACATAGACATTTGATCCTATTTGATTTGAGATTAAAGTGTACTTACATTAGACTACAAATTTCATAAGTCATACCTCCACACATTATGGATTGTCTTATTTTCCCCATATATAACCCATTCATGTATCATATCCTATGATTCTTGAATTTTTTAGCTTCTTTTATTGAATATCTAAAATATTTGTCATCATCAGATACTTGTATGTCCTTGATATAGTTCTATTTCCAGTTGTTTAGTTTTAAAAAATAGAGTACTTTCACCATTTTATTCTTATGAACTATTGACATGTCATATGGTCACAAACAACTAGTTTCTATGTATTTTGGAGCTATTGTGTATTAATTAAGAGTTACCTGGAATATTTTAATACCAAATTCCCATATAATTCCTAAGCTAGAATAATCTAATGATTATTATAGAAGTAACTATGTATGATTATTTTAGAGTGAAAACAATCCAAAACTAGACTTGAAGGGTGTCAAAATGCTTTGAATGTGAATTCATGGATATAACATGTTGTAATTATGATACAAACATATCTACATTGAAAGTTTATAATATCTTTTCACTCATACATCTCAACATGTGATTATTTCCTTATTTGTTCTTTCTATTTTTTTCAAAATTTCATAATCCTATATAACCCAAGATTATGATATCACCTCATCTTGGCCATTGATATGTCTATTTGTTTAATAGCATTTGTAGATAAACAAAATAATTGTCTATTTTTTTTGGAATTTATTTATAATATAGATATAATAGTTTGTTATTTGTTTTAATACTAAATTTTTATGATAATTTTGGAGTTAAAAAAAGATAGATCTAGACCTATAGTAAGCTTGGGAAAAAATGACTAGTAATATTCTTGTTACTATGTGTAATGGTTGAACATACATGTAAAACTTTTAAAATATAGAGAAAATATAATTAGTAAATTCCCATTTAGAGGGAGTATCCACCTACTCTAAGATATTTATTTAGATGGACTTAATGTGAAAATTACTAGTAACTTTTTGTTACTATCTATAATGGTTTAACATAACATGTAAATATTTTCAATTATAGCGAAAATAGGATTAATTACTTCTTATTATTTGACACTTGCTTATTTTCACTCTTGCTTATTATTACTCTGTGTATAATCCGTGTATAGTTTAAATGGAGTATTAAGATTTTTATTACTCTATGTAATGGTTTAACATAACATGTAAGTATTTTCAAATATAGTACAAATAGGATGAGTGGATTCTTATTTAGAGTGGGTTTTTTCCCACTCTAAGAGCTTTCTCTGGATGGACGTAGTGCAAAAAAGACTAGAAGCTTACTTTTACTCTATGTAATTTTTCAACATAACATGTAAATATTTTTAAATATAGTACAAACATGATTAGTAGATTCCAATTTAGAGTTTGAAATCACCCACTCTAAGATATTTCTCTAGATGGACTTAGTGTAAAAAGAACTAGTTACTGAGTTTGTTGTTACTTTGTGTAATGGTTCAACATAACATGTAAAGATTTTCAAACATTACATTGAAAATAGATTTCTTTGAATGGAATTAATGTAAAAAGTTAGAGCAAGCTTGTTGTTAATCTATGTAGTGGTTCAACATTATTACCATGTAAATCTTTTAAAATATACTAAAATTGGGATTAATATCCCACTCATTTAAACAAAAATTGTAACATTATATTACATATATTTAATTATAAAATTCCATATAAAATATTGAATTCACATTGTAATAAATTTTATATAATTATAACATTTATTATAATTTTATAGTTTACTATAAATTATATAAGATTGTAGTTTACATATAGTTAATATGTCTTATAATTAGAATAATATTTTAGTTTACATATAATCTTTCAGTAACAAAGCATATTAATTTGGCCATTTTATGATTATAAACTATTGACATGTCATATGGTTAGGAATAACTATCATTATATGAATTTTAAATCCAATGTGTATTAGTTAGGAGCTACCTAGAATAATCTGGTGCTAAATTCCCATACAAATACTAAGTGGGAATAGTATGGCACTTGTTCTAGTACTAACTTTGTCTGATAATTTTTGAGCCAAAATAGTGTAGAGATAGAACTGAAGTGTCTCAAAATTATATAAATGTGAATGCATGTATATAAAATGTTAAAATTAGGGTGCAAACATATCTATATTTAACAGATAATATATTTTCTAGTCACTCAAACATATGAACATGTGATGTATTCCCTATTTATTCTTTATATGATTTTGTAACTTCATAATATTGTATAACCAAGGATTATGAGTATACTTAAACTTAGACATATATATGTTTATTTTTATAATACCCTTAATAGATAACCCAAAATATTACCTTTTTTTTTTCAATTCAGGTATAATAGAGCTCCTTTTCGTGTATTTTTTATCACCCTTAAGTGTGGGTCATAATGCTTTGAAGTACATGAGATGATAATGGAATAGTTAAATAAAATAAGGACTAAACTTAAATAAGTTGTATCTACACACATTATGAACTACCATATTATCCCCATATTTATCCCATGCATGCATCGTATCCTATGACTCTTCAAATCTTTATTCTATT
Organism: Torreya grandis; assembly: GCA_037957365.1. NCBI lineage: Eukaryota > Viridiplantae > Streptophyta > Pinopsida > Cupressales > Taxaceae > Torreya > Torreya grandis. Next base: position 2,192,587 of record JARHVA010001137.1, read on the forward strand.
TTATTAAATATTTATAATTGTTTTCATCATCAAAGGGTTGTATCTCCTTAATATAGTTATATCACCACTTGTTTAGTTTTAAAAAATAGTGAAATTTAATGATTTCATGAGTATGAACTATTGGCATGTCATACAATCAAGTAAAATTATATTTCTATTTATTCTAGAGTTGTTGTGTATTAGTCAAGAGATACTTAAAATAATCCAGTACTAAATTCACATACAAATCTTGAGATAGAGTAGTTCGATGCTTGTTCTAGTAATAAATTTTTATTAAAATTTGGAAGTAAAAATAGTCTAAACTAGACCTAAAGTGTCTCAAAATTATTTGAATTTGATCTTGTAGTTGGATATTTACTCTAAAATTTTAGTCCTCATTCCTTAATGGCTGATATGACCTATTTTGCAAAATATCGTATCTATTTTCCATGAAAATGTTGGAATATATGGGATAATATAGACAACATTAAGTCCTAAAGAAAAAAATCAAATTTATACCATAAATTTTACCTTAAATAAATCAAAATCTCCTAAAACCACTATGAAACTAGTTCATGGAAGATAAAAAGTTTTATTGGTTTGATTTAGATGATACAATTTATAGTCTCATCATCTTTCTCTTTGAAAATTTAGGGCTTATATGAGTCTAGTAAAATTTTAATCATATGTAAATATTTTCCAACCATTACTGTTAGTATCAACATGCCCTTATTTTTATTCTATTTTTTCCCTTCCATATTTCAATGTTTTGTAGGGGTTGTTACCCATCCATGTGCCATGAATGGACAAGTGCCAAGATCAAATTAACCTTGTATCTCATTCTATTTAATTAATTTTAAAAATAAGATAGTATTTTAAAAAGGTTTTTGGCCTTCTTGAGTGCCCACCTAAGATTGTTTGGGGAAATTACTTCATTTTTCTTGAAGGATTCAAACAACCCTTCCCATCTTCTACTATAAGCTAAAAAATCTTAATTGAAAGTGCTTGTTGTATACATTCTAAAATAATATATGCACATTGTCTTAATTGATATATATTTATATTTTAGCTTTAATATTTAGTCTTGAAACCTAAAATATGATACAAAATGGTCTAGAGTTAAATAGTCATGCCTCATCACAAGGCCTACACTTGCCTCTTGAATGCCAACATATTTAATCCTATCATACCATAATTTTTTATTTTGAAAAAAATAAATGGAAACTCTAGTTTTATATTATCAAATAACAATATTGATCATAAATATTTTGATGTGACCAAGGAGGAATTTAGGTAAAAATAATTCATGTAGTGAATTTTTATAATTAAGTATTACTAGTTGCATATGACTCCATAAATTAATTTTCATCATCAAATTCAAGTGTCTGCCTAATGATATCTTGAATAATTTCCATTTAATAAACCATTCTCTTAATAATAAAGCATAGAAATGGAAAGATTTATACATGCAATTAGAGTTTCCCCTATTTGATAGGTTGCAGTAAAGCTATCTTATAGAACTTTTTTTAACTAAATTTTATCAATCTCCTCTTTCAACTTTTATTGTGTTCTACCACATTTATTAATACATAAAATTTATTTATCCATGATTACAATACTTTTTTCACTACTACTTATAGAAAAACAAAACTAGTTTTCACCATCTTATCCTCTTTTTCTAGATTTATAATAGTTGTTTATTTTACATGTTGTAGTTCCTTAGCTCTCGTTCTTGCCTCAATAATTATTTATGAAACACAAAAATGGAGTTATGAATTTTTTTTTCTACCATTTCATTATTAGTTTTCATTTCTCTAAGAGCATCTTCTAAATATTTTATCTTAATATCTTTTTCTTGAGAAGACACTAATGCCTCTTGCTTAGTATTTTCTAATTCCTCATTCAATTATTTAATTTATTCCTCATATGAAAGAGATTTTAATTTTTATTCCTTAATTTTTTTTTGCATTGATAGGATGGTATTATCCCTCCCTTAGATGATTTGTCTTAAGTAATGTATTTGTTTTTATTGCATTTGTAAAAAACATTATCTTTAGATAAAGTTATCACATGAAAAGTCTGTACCTTTTATTTAATAAGATTGTTGGATTTCCCTTCCTCTTATATATGAGTGGAAATTTTTCCTTTATCAAGTATGATCTATCATAAAATAGGGATTTGATGCGGTTCAACATCCTAATTGATTTCTTCTTTATAGGGAGTTATGGGTGGAGGATCGATGAAGGTATCACCAATTTCATACATGGTGTGAATAATATTAGATACCATGTGTTATTCCTCAAATTCCTCATGTAATGAGAGGAAAACTAATATTATTTTACTTCTATAAAGGATAAGGTTTTATTCATTATTTATATGATGTGTTTCCATTTTCAATTCTCTAGATTCATAATCTAGCATCTCTAGAATCATGGCTCTAGTTTTGGACTATAACTCTAGGATAGATTTTATTTTATGTCTACTCTATAGAGTTATTTTAATTTTTTCCCCTCCTTATAACCATTATTTCCAAGATTAATACTTGTGTAACAAGTGAAGGTTTTGAGGAACACTCCTTCTTATGCTTGTTTTCTAAATATTTATGCCATTTTTCTTCCCCAATTAGATTCTCAATAAAACAATTCTTGAAGTGTTAGAGGTAAAATCACTAAGAAGGTAGGGTGAATCAGTGATGCTAGATAATCCAATTCAATTCCTATCTCTTAAACATTCAACATACATTAACTTGATCAAGAAACATAAACATGAAAGCACATACATCCAAAGCATACATAAGAGCATACATCACATGAACACATTATATATATATATATATATATATATATATATATATATATATATATATATATATATATATATATATATATATATATGGGAAACCCTCTTGGGATATAAAACCCACTAAACCTTTAAAAATGGACTATATTCTTATAAAACAAGATCCAACATTTAGACCATCATCCACTGATCAAGGAACACCCATCCCTTCTTTTAGTGAGAGACCCATTCCATAAGGAGGCACTAACCCCCTAGGCAACCAAGAACCCACTCAAATACCTTGATCTGATCTCAAAATTTGATCTAATATATTATACACTTGATGATGGAATTATATTACTTTCACTCTTTCCCCTTTACACTCTCACAAACTTGGATAGACAAGTAATGCATCCAAAACACCCTTTTGGATCACACTTTACTTCTAAGAATATACACAATCAAATATCATATAATAAATATATCATAAAATCATCATCATGACTTGTAGGTCATGCACACATTCTTCAGCCTACTCATCTCTTCAATCCATCCACTAAGCACACTCACTTAATCAACCTTTACGGCTTACTCACTCAATCTACCTCTTCTAAGATTATTAGGTCTAATGACCTATGCTTTCACATTCATCATCTTGATAAAATAAACATGATTGATCCTCTTTTCTCTCTGATGGTCATCACTAAATTTTACCTTCTCTTTGAAAGGTTCCTTTACTCAATGTCACATTTGCTCTACACTTCACTCATGAGTCTAGAAACCATTACCTTGGTCTCCACTATTTATAGAGTCTTCATGAATATCAACTTCTTGGTTAGAAAAAAGAGTTTCCTTAACCATTAATATATATAAAATTCTACTACAAAGCTTAATACCATCTTCATATTGCATCCATATCATCCATGAAAAAAATAACACAAGATCACTTTAAATTATATAAGTCCAATACATATGATCCTTATGAGATCTTTAGGTGATTATTCCCACCAAAACATTCTTTTGCTAAAGCACAAATTGCTCAAATAATATTATGTTCATAGTAACACCATGAACGAACATACAATCAACTTCCAAGCCTTTGTTCATACTAAATATGGATTTTTAAAATATATAAAATCCACACAAATGATATTTATTGAGTATTCAACACTTTAAAATATTTAGATCATTTTAAACATCAAAATACTATCAAGAAAAACTCAATTATCCTTCTCAGGTTAATTACACAACATGGTAAAATAAACATTCAAATTTGGAGCTCCATAACTTTGAATGTAAAACCATTAAAACCTTATAACTAAATTCAATGGATGCACCTTGAAGTCCTCAACAACTTTTATTTTTACTATACCAAGAAATTCATCCTAGATCAAACTTTATCTCCCACAAACTAAGCACTTATTTTCCCTCATTAATTTGAATATTTGAATTCTAATAGTCACTATATAGATGTTTAAACATCAATCACCTTAACCTCATCTCATGCTTCCTATAAACTATGAAAAAATACACACCACCAATCTCCTCTAAGTACCTCAATCTTTATCAATCAATGCTCATTATTAAAACTAGATCAGAGCTCCTGTGATTGTTCCACATGGTAGTTCTATGTGCTTTCTACACACATTGACTTTTTAACTCAACCCACTCCATTGATATTTTGACTGTATGATCATCTAAAAATCATTAATCTTCTATCCAATATATATGAATGTGATACTTGTCACTATCACATTCATTCTTTGACATATTAACTTTTACATGCACCATTGGATCAAGATCTATGATTTAATGTGTACCATTAGATTTAATGACTAGTTGACCTCAGACTTCAATGTAGTTAAACTTCATAGTCTGTTAGAGAAAATTTAAAGATTTATATCTTGAGATATAAACACTTTAGGACTCCAGATCTTCAAGGTACCTTATTTCACTCTAGACAACATCACCATGAAAACATTTGACCAAATTTGACTTTTTGAGTGCCTAAAATAAATGCACAAACTTGTTAGTTCATACATATCTACATGTGTAATGATGGTCTAGATTCTATTAAGCTAGAAGATGGTTGTTTCTTATTCTACATTATCAAGTGACACATTAGAGCTTCACCAAGACATCTATGGATGCCTCACAACTTATTTTTTGTCTTTACAAACCTGCATATGTTCTATATATTTCCAAACCATCAATCTGATCACTCTAATTTATTTGTCAAGATGACTACTTGAAAAAAAAAATCAATAGACTAATTTGATGAATTTAATTCACTTTCATAAACACTCTAAGAACTCATAACATCTCATAGGTTATTTATATCATATTAATATCATTAATACCATCCATTAATTACCTATCCAAGTCAAGCATAAAATAACTAATACAGGAATACTAGACACATTGAAGCACACTTTATCATTATCAATCTAACACACATGAAACCTTATGAACAACATTGGTCACCTTGGAGACATAATAGAACAACCTAAAACAATCTCCCCCTTTGTCATTGATGTCAACACCAATACAAAGCTTATGCATAAACTCTGTCTATCTCTTTAAGCACTTTCTCCCCCTTTGAATTAGTGATAAAGTGGGCTCAACTCCTAATCATGTGCACTTGAAAAGACTTCAAGGACCAATAATAGGAAATGATCACTATAAGAGATGATACAAAATCCCCCTAACATTGTGCATACCTCTTCTACCTTGATCTTCTCAAACATGTTCCATGACTAAACTCTTCTTTGATCATACATATATTCTATGAAGATAAAATATATATGAACATTATAAAATACATGAAATTAACTTGGAAAAATTAAGAGGGTATCCCCCTAAGTCACATGATCTTAGGAACCCTTTGATCACCTTCAAACCATCTCCAACCATGAAGAAACAACACACTTGCCTTCATACCTTATTACTTTAGGCTACCTCCATGATTACCAGTAGATGAACAAGACAATATTAAAATAGTAAATATGTATAAAAATAACTAATAAACTCATTTAAGAATAACCATACCTTTTTCATTTGGATAAAATGACCAAAGACCATTCTTATCTTTACTAGCTTTGCCTAGAGGCCTAATAACCCTACCTAAACCTTGAAACACTCATATAATTATATGTATGTACATTAAAGATTTTAAATTTAATATCTGAAGTACACACATGTTCACCCTCATTCATGCCAAAAATCATTTTCCAATTTTGCTTCTACACCATAGCTCCTTCACAAACCTACTAGCCAATTAGCCCTGTGTTTGCACAAATCCTCATCTATGAAAGACACCACACATTTTAGATGATTGTGAAACAATTTTTTACAACCCATTTATCCATTTTAATAAATAACATAACCTTATAACTCAATTTATTTAAGAAACAAATTAACTAGCATTGGCAAAAATACTAGATTTTTAAATGAAACTCAGTTAACTCACCATCTTTCAGTCAAGATCAACACTTGAAATGTATGTCACACCTGGAGGTTAATTAACACACTTTTAGATAAATTTATTAGGTCACACACCTTGGATAACCCATAGACCTTTCAGTTGGGTTTTGACTTGCTTGCCCTTAAGCCAAAACTAGGAAAACCCAAGAGCATTGAAAAAGATTCAATTTGCACACAAAAGATCTTCAAAACATTAAATTTCTTGTAAAACATATAAATCAATTCAACACACATTTATATGAAAAAAATAATTTTGGCAACTCATATTTATTTTTTTGACACTTGAAAACCCCCATACTCTACCTGTAGGCCTTCAGGGCCAAAATCCCTAAACATACCTTGAAACTTGCAGTCTAGATCTTGAAATGGACAACTCAAAAAGTAATCACCTTCAGATAAATAAAATTATTCATATCTAAAACATTAATGGAACATATTACATATTATCTTCCTCATATCATGCACATCTTCAAATTATATTCTTATCCTACAACAATAATCAAAGCTTAATTGGTATCCACCATGCTTCCTCTTGTTTGTTAAGTGTCTCCTTAAAGCCTAGATATAGACACCCTAATCCAAAATATCCTAGAACAATGTGAAAATATGATTTTCCCACAAATCCTCATATTCTTTCTCCTCTTTGGTCATCTGATATTGATAGTTCTTCTTCTTATGCTTAAGAGAAACAACATACTCATCTACTATAATATTCTCCTTTTCTGTTAAGATTGAATTGATAATATATGGAGATAATATAGATTCATGAGATAATTTTTAATCTAAAGAAAGCATCTCATCAATGGTAATTGACAATTTATTTGTCTTACATGAAAATTTCTCAACAATAGTAGGATGTTCTCTTGGATCCATATATACCTTAGAACTAGCCTCAACTAGGACCTTGGTCTTTTCTTTGAGCTCAAATTAAACTGATTTTTTATTCTCCATTTATTTTTGGATATATGACACATTCTCTTGTAATTCCTAAACCTTATTCATATTTGATTCCTCTTTTCCTTTAGTAGGTAGTCCACCTTGATCTTTTAGCTCAACTAAATTAGTTATCTTAGTCTTCACTTCCTTAAGATTCCATACCAAGGATTGAACTTTCTTGAGCACATTAGGATGTCCATACTCATTATTATGATTTGAGAGCATGCTTGTATAAAATCTTGAAATATGACCAAATTGATGAAAACTAAAATAAATAACAACATTCATACCTTCTTATTGATGAATATTATGAATCTTAGCAAACATACCATCTTGTCTCTTAGGTTCATTATGCTTAATATTGACTATCTTAGATCTCCATACCTAGGTTATTATTTTCCCATGCATTCTAGGGAATAATATATCAATATGTTTCATGTCATGATAATTATAGTAGACTACATTATCTATACTTCTATCCAACCAAGTGCTCTTTCTTTTATAGTTTCATACCTTATGACCAAACCTATGAAAAGAATAAAAATGACCATTAAATTTTTTTCATACCTTGAAGCATTTAACTATCAAATTGGTTTCTTCATTTTTCCTATCTTGACAACAAATTGCTCATTCTCATCCTTTAATGAATCTATCTTGGTATTTAATTAAACATTCTCATCCTCTTTGGCTCTTATACTTGAAATTACAACCTCTAACTAAATTCTAGGATCTTAGATATCATCCTTATCCCTCTTAGCTTCCTTATCCATGTCATCCTTTAATTTACATGCTTGATCTTCAATAATATTTATATAATCAATATTAGACTTTAACTCATCATGTTCACTTTGCTTTGAACTCAATTTGGCATTTGTCTCTTCTAACTGAGTCTTGAGATGTCTACAAACTTTCTCTTTTATACTCAGATTTGACTTTGTAACCCTTAATTGATCATCAATAATGTTATACTTCTCTTTATCATCATTTGATATTTATTTTACCTTTAAGGAGTCTATCTCTTTATTGAGCTTGATGCACTAATCCATAAAAGCCTTAAAGTTTGAGGCCATGATCTTTTTTTAAGCTTCTTCTTGATTAGACTCTCTCATCTTACCACTATATTTCTCAATAAGTGCCTTGAGCTTATTAAATTTTTATCCACTTGATTTTAGATATGCATAAGTAACCTCTACTTGAGCCTTCAACTCTTGATTCTCTTTCTTAAATTACTTAGCCATATTGTATCTTGGATCACCTTCAAGTGGTTAAACTTGCATAGAAGGTCCTGATTTGATACCAATTATTAAAGGTACAATCATTGAGAGGGGGAGGGGTGAATCAGTGATGGTAGATAATACAGTTTAATTCCTAACTATTAAACATTCAACATACATTAACTTGATCAAGTAACATAAACATGAAAGTAAATACATCTAAATCATACATATGAGCATACATCACATGAACACATCATATATGTGGGGAAAACTCTTGGGGGATAAACCCCACTAAACCTTACAAGATGGACTAAAGTCCTATAAAATAAGATCTAATATCTATACCAACACCCACTAATCAAGGAAAACCCATCCATTAGTTTAATGAGAAACCCATCCCATAAGGAGGTACCAACCCCCTAGGTAACTAAGCACCCACTCAGCTACCTTGATCTAATCTCCACTTTTGATCTGATGTCTTCTACACCTAATGATGTATTTCTCTTACTTGCACTCTTTCCCCTTTACACTCTCACAAACTTGCAAACATAAGGAATGCATCCAAAAGACCCTTTTGGATCATAATTCACTTCTAAGCATATACACAATCGAAAACCCTACAATGACTCTATCACAAACATCAAACACATTACCTATAGGTCATGCACAATTCCTCAACCTTCTTAGCTCATCAATCCATTTTCTAAGTACACTCACTCAATCAGTGTCTAGGGCTTTCTCACTCAATATGCCTCTTTTAGGATTATTAGGTTTAATGACCTATGTGTTCACATTCATCAACTTGATCATATAAACATGACTAATCATCTTTGCTCTTTGATGGTCCTCACTCACATGTACCTTTTATCTCAAAGTTTTCTTCTCTTAATGTCACATATGTTCTACTCTTCACTCACGAGTATAGAAACCATTGCCTTGGTCTCCACTATTTATAGAGTGCTCATAAATATCAACTTTTTTGTTGGACAAAATACTTGTCTTAACCATTAATAAATATAAACTGATAATACAAATCTTAGTACCATCTTCATAGGTTATCCATAGCATCCAAGTGTCATACTTAAGTAGTTACACCTTTCAATAAGGTCTTAGTAGCCCTTATAGGTCTCATGGAGACCTATTCACCCATTGAAAACTTAATAAATCAATAAAAGAACACAATATCACTTTCAATTATATGAGTCCAATCCATATTATCCTTATGACATCTTTAGGTGATTACTCCCACCAAAACATACTTCTACTAAAGTAGAAATTTCTCAAATAATATTTTTTTCATAGTAACACCATAAACAAACATACAGTCAGCTTCCAAGCCTTTATTCATACTGAGTATGGATTGGTAAAACCTCCAAAATCCACACTAATGATACTTATAAAGTATACAACACATTACAATAGTTAGATCATTTTTAAACATCAAAATGCTATCAAGAACAACTCAATTATCCTTCTTAGATCAATTGCATAACATGATAAAATACATAGTTAAATTTGGATCTCCATAACTTTGATTTTAAAAACATTAAGACCTTCTAACTAGATTCAATGGATGTGCATTTAATTCCTTTACAATATTTATTTTTATTGCATCAAGAATTTTTTTTTTATCAAAAGTTATATCCTAAAAATTGAGCATTGGTTTTCCCTCAATAATTTGAATATTTGAATTCCAATGGTCACTATACAAAAGTATAAACATCAAGCACCTTAACCTCATCTCATGCCTCCTAGAAACTATGAAAAAATAAACACCATCAATCTCTTCTAATTAGGTTTATTTTTATCAAGTAAATCTCAGCATTATATCTATATTAGAGATCTTATGATTGTGCCACCTAGTAGCACTATGTGCATTTTGCATATGTTGAATTTTTGACTCAACCGGCACCATCAATATATTGATTACATGATCATCCAAAAATCATTGATATTCTATATAAGCTTTATGAATGTGAAGCTTTTCACTATCACATTAATTATTTGACATAGTAACTCTTACATGCACCATTGGATAAGACATATGGTTTAATGCACACTATTAGATCTACTAACTAGTTGACCTCAAACTTGAATGTAGTTAAACTTGATAGTCTCTAGCCCAACATAGTCTACTAGAGCAAATTTAAATATTTATATCTTGAATTAGAAAAAGCTTCAAGACTCCAAATATTTGTGTTACCTTCTTGGCACTATATACAACATCACCATGAAAACATTTGACTTTCTAAGTGCCTAAAATAAATGCTCAAATATTTTGGTTTATACATATCTATTTGATGTGCAGTGATGGTTTGGATTATCTTAAACTAGAAGATGCTTGTTTCTTATTCTAAATGATCATGTGACACACCAAAGCTTCACCAAGACATATATGGATGCCTCACAATTTCTTCTTTATCCTTATATACTTTCATATGTGCTATATATTTCCAAACCATTAATTTTATCACTCAACTTTATCTATCAAGATGACTAGTTGAACATAAACACTCAATTGACTAATCTAATTAATTTCATTCACTTATATAAGCACTCTAATCAATAATAACATCCCATAGGGTCTTTTTAATATTTTCATATAATCAATATCATCCATAAATTGCCTATCAAAGTCAAACATAGAAGAACCAATACAAGAACACTGAAGCACATTAAAACAAACTTTTTCATTGTCAATCTAGCACATATATCACCTTATCAACAACCTTGGTCACTTTGGAGACATCATAGACAAACCTCCAACATGAATATCAATTTAAATAGGTTGTGATGCTTGAGAGGCCCTAATAATTATCTTAATTTCTTAGCCTTGGTTTTTAGGTAAGAATGCAATAAATTGGGAAAATTAACCTTATATTCATTATGTTCAACCCCATATCTAAGATGGTTCAATATTTTAATTTTAGAACCTAATACATTTACATACTAACCATCACATGTAAAATATTTCATTACCCATACAAAATTTGACTACTATGGATCTGAAAGACTATATCTACAAATCCCTTTGATTTTCCTCTTTTTTCATAAACTACCTCAGGGGTTGACTCCCCATTCTTTACAATTTTTGTAATTAATTAGATATAATGGCTATAGTGTTAGTAAATCCTTCTCCCTCATCTTGGATACAATTCTTTTTACTTATGACAATAATAATTAGCTAAATATTCACACCCACAATTTGGAGTATTATTAATCAAGATTTCATGTGATTTATTCAACAATTGACTCTTAATATCATTATAATTTATCAAGAAACTCAAATCACCCTATATCTTTAAATAATTTAGAAATCACTATTTTTTTTAATCTAGGTGTTGTACATAACTTGGTTCAAATTTATTCTTGATCTCCATTATGATTTTAGGTTTGCCAAAAAAACCACCTCGGTTCAATCCAAATTTAAATGCATAACACAAAGGTGAAAGTTAAATTTGCAAGGAATGAAGCAATAGTTTATAATACAGAAGAAGGAAGTCATAATTTTTATTGAAATGAAAGTTTCTCTTTTCCTCTCTTTAATAATTAGTTAAAAATTGGATCTATTGCAATTAAGTAGAACTATTAAGTTATTCTTGGCATATAAATAAAAATCACTTAGGTATTTTTGGCATATAAACAAAAATGGTTAAGTTATTATCAAATATTTCCCTAATTTTAAAACTAAATCTATATTGATGCAATATTCGTTATACCATTTAAATCTATTAATGCAATTTTAAATTTATTAACATTAAGGAAAATACAAGGCTACTTTTCCATAGGTTAAAGGCAAATTATGTTAGTATTAAATAATTATTATTTACCATTTTGATGAAAAGAGTTCCATACTAACTATCAATATGAAGGCTCAAATATTAATAAATTATATTTCTCATTAAGTTATTTTTAAAATTTTACTCATTTTATCTAGTTGAACTCAATCTATTCATAACCTTTAAATTTTTTATCATTGTCCTTGTATTAATATAAAAATGGTATAGTATTATTTTCAAGGTAATATATGAATAAAACATATACCAATGCTTTCTTCCTAATAAATATATTATAAGAATTCCATGTTAGAAATCAAGACCAACTCTAATATTAAATTTAATTTGAATCATTATATAAGTAATAACTTAAATGAATTAAAACCATAAACACAAAGTCCTTGCTCTTCCTAAAATAAAGCAGGTGGATAGTTTATCCAAATAACAAGTATTCCATGATCATGAAAAATATAAGATATTATTATGCACATAGTTTAATAAATATTACCAATTTAAGTCAAGAAATAGTTACCATCACCATGAGCATGTAGGTTTTTATGAAATAACACAATAAATAAAAACATAAATTATCTAAACACACCTAAAAATTCCATGTGAAAACATTGTCATCATAATTAAGAAGGTACAATTAATATTTTGGTGGCATCAGATCATCAAAGGTCCTCATACTTAATTAAATGTTATTTAACACAATACCATACTTACAATAATGTCTTGATAAAATCAATATCCATTCTGTATTTAATAATGAAATCATGCAAGGGTATCATTGTCTATCAAAAATAGCAACTCGTCATTATAACAAAAATTCATGTGGTGGAGACAATATAAAATGACATTTGATGTTATACCAATTTTCCCTATGGATTTTTAAAGAATTTATCAGAGGATTGTGTTTTGATTATTAGTAGACATGTTGTTTATTCTGAGCTAGATTAGTTTATGTTATTTTGTTAATATATATATATATATATATATATATATATATATATATATATATATATATATATATATATATATTATGAGTTTTTACATATTCTTATGATCATGATTACTAAAAATTTGATACATTTAGAAATTATTATGGTTACATGCTAATTATTATCATGATATGGGATAATTGTCAACTTTTTTATGAGTTATATGTAGGATATTTATATCCTCTTTGATAGTGCAGAGGAAGAGTATCATCAGAGAGGGGGGAGTAGATAGTTACATTTGAGATAAATATAAGGAAACAAGGAACCCAAATTATGTCTATTAAATTAATATTTACTTCTTATTGATAACTACATGGTTTATTGAGTAAGTTGTATGAATTCTGTAATGGTTATTATTTCTTTTCATAGTTGTCTTTGGTGGTGTATGATTACATTCATATTGGTTATGTTATTTTATATGTTATCTTTAGATTCATTGAATTAGTTTAAAAACCATAATTTAGATTAATATATGATACTAAGTTATCAAAATTATGCACATAGATATATCTAGTTGATTTCTTATCTGCATTAAAATTATAAACATAATGTGTACCAGGGTATAGCATATGATTATCTTATTGATCACATTTGAAAATGTTTCTAAAATTTTAAATTTTTTGGGTGTAGAGGAATTGAGTTTCTTATTTTTGATTTCAAATAATGTATAAATTCAGTGGCAAAGTGTAGGGTTTTATAGAAGTAAAGAATATAGGGAATCATGCTTAGAAGTAAAAGCATTAAGAGGAACTAGGGGAAAATACCCCCCAAAGGTAATTGTTTAGTTTTTAATTCAAAAACCTTTTTTTGAATAGGACTTTGGGTTATAATAAATATATTATTCATTTGAAGCTTTGAGTGATTTTAATCATTAGATTCTTTTGTAAAAAGGGGAAAATATGCTTCGAATTAAGTTTTTGGGGACTATCATTGTGTTAAGGTTGTCTTTATCTTGAGAATGGATAAATCAGACATCAAGGTCATATAGATAAGAGGAAAGAATTACAAGTGGAATTTAAGTAGTGGAGTTATACATTTATGGAGGATTTTGGCATGGGGTTGAGGGGCTGAGATAAGAGGATTTTATTGGAGGCCATGCTAAGATTGCATAGATTGGGGAAGATAATATGGATGATGAAAATGACTAGAAAGAAAAGGGGTATATAAATTTTTACATATGGATGAGGAGGAATAAAAGGGAAATAAGAATCTAATTCATTTAAAAAGGGAGGACAACTACAAACTTATCCTAATAACTAGGTTGGTCATTGTCTTAGCTTGTTTTAAATAATTCTTATGGGGATTTGGAATTTGAGGTTCAATTTTAGGTCAAACAAATATATATTAAAATGAAGTATTATCTAAACCCTAGCCTATCAAGTTTATAGGCTGGATAATGGGGGTTTCATATCCCATTCATGAGCCTATAAGGCTGAGGGTATTAAGCCAGTATCATAAGATGACCTAGACTATGTTGTTTTCCTTGAAAGTTATGATCGAATTCAACTTGGTAACCTAAGAAGATTGGTGATCCTTACTATAGTTTAATATAAATTTATTTTATATGAATGTGGGTATATCTATGAATACCTACATGTATGTAGAGTAAATAATAAACTCTCTTGTATTGGGATAATTTAAAATTCAAGACCAGATTGGGGTTATGTAGCTAAAATTATTATTACATATGCACATTTGAGTCAAGTAATCTTATCTACATTACCCTTAGCTAGTTTTGTAATATTATTAAAAGAAATTAGGAATGAAGGTAAGGATTATTGAGATAGAGTCACATACAACTATATTTTTTTGTATGTTAGTGAATATAAAACATAGTGTTTTAGAAACCTCTTAAATATGAATGAATATTGATATATTTGAGAATAATCTTTTGTAAATATCTAACCTAGTTTGCCTAGAGGACTTATTTATGAAATACATGAAATAATTTGAGGGTTATCCTACTGATAAGTTTGTACATATAAGTTATTTATTTAAAGAAAAAATGTAGGATGGTTCAAATCCATTTAACTGATGGTTAGATTTATATATATATATATTGAATTAATTTCAGTGTGGGAAAGTTAGATATGGAAATGAAAATACATTAGTATTAAGCTATGTATTTGTAAATATTTGAAGGTATAGCTATTTAAATAGGAATAATTAGATTTGGTGCAATATTTACCTCCATAAAATAAATATGAGATATAAATATGAGATACACACACACACACACACACACACACACACACATAGAGAGAGAGAGAGAGAGAGAGAGAGAGAGAGAGAGAGAGAGAGAGAGAGAGAGAGAGAGAGAGAGAGAGAGAGAGAGAGAGAGAGAGAGAGAGAGAGAGAGAGAGAGAGAGAGAGAGAGAGAGAGAGAGAGAGAGAAAGAGAGAGTCTTAGTATACCAATTATTATATATGAGGGTATACTATGTAACCTTTGAACCTAACATATCTCCCTAGTTTAAATAACTTGTTGAAAATTTATGTTTATATATGTCTTCATAATTATCATCAAGATGAGTATATGATTTTAATTAAATACTACAAATCTAAAATAGTTTTTTTAGGTGATAAGGTGGATATGAAATATATTTGTACAAAATATATTGAGCTAGTATATGGACTTAGTATACATTATCATGTTAAAAAAATCTATTAAATGAATGGTATGGATTTTTAGTGAACTATAGGCTTATGTCAGTTATGCTTTTTGACATTAGTATAATCCATTATAGGGTATTGATTTAAGGACTAGTTACATCATTATTATTTCATGGTAATAATATAGTTTGTTCTTAGGTATTTTGAAATGAATCATATGGGATATAATAATGGTCATAACTTAGTATCAAATGTACTATTGATTTTATAATAAAATATTATGTTGAGGTTTAGACATAAAAAGACTTGATTTTCTTATATAGTCTAGATCTCTTAATTAGATGCATATCTTAATGTTGAAAGTTATAATATGGTTTACTCAAAAAAAAATTAAGATTATAAGGATTTTATGTTAACTATTAATAAAAATTAGTTATACTTATTGGTATTACATGACAAAGATATGTTGAGATAAAAAAAACATAGAATGACTTGTTTCTTGTTCTAGCTTAACATACATATTAGATATGGGGTGAATTAGATTATTTATGATTGATTACATCTTTGACTATTGCATGGTAATTTAATACTTTGGTTTTGAATCTTGATTTCTAGCTATGTTGGATAACAAGAGGTACATATATGAGTATTATAATGGGAAACTCATACATGTACCCCCTAATATCATTATTATCATGATTCATTAACTAGGAGTATTATGTTAGTAAAAATGACTCAAATTATTAAATTTAAATTATATAATGAAAACTTTGGCCAAAGTAATGTTATAGCTAAAGCTTTGTCATTTTATTGTACTTTTAGCTAAATGGGGTAGCCAACCTCATTAACAACATTAGAGTTGAACTCCACATTTTAATTACCTATCATGATGCAAGTAGCATCCCTATCAATGTTCTTAATACCTTATAGCTTAAAGGTACTGATGCATGTTAAAAACATCATTTCTCCACATGTGTATGATCTTATTTTGAAGGGATGGATATTAATTAGGTTGATACACAATTATACCTATAAGAGGTGACATAATTGATATAACAAGTCTTCAGTGGGATTACCAAACCATACTTCCAATTTTCAAATCTATCACATCTAAAAACATCCCCCTACTCACTTTGGCTATGCATACACTAATTATATGGGAGGCAATAAGGATATATTAGAACCCATCTCTTGTAAGGATGTTCACATCCATAAAAAATTCTAGAAAAATATGAAACATAGGGGACTCACAAAGTTTATGGAACAAGTCATGGAGCATAGTGTATAGGTTGCCCATCACTTCATTTTGGTTTGGAATAAGCAAAAAATGACCATTTATAGCATCATAATCAATTATTAAAGGAATACATTAGTGAAGGGACTGGTATGTCATGTGAAGGCACCAAGGAATTCAAGGACAAATTAAAAAACAAGAGTTGTTGCAACATTTTTTAGGATGAATGAATTTGTGTAGACAGATAAGAAAGGCTTCCCATGGACTGATCTCCCATACTACTATCCTGACATGTCTTCAAGTCATGAATTACATGATGCTTAAAGGTAAATACACTCTTATATTTTCCCACCACATTCTATTGTTAAATCATTTCATTGGCTAAAAAAATAGTCTACCTTTCTTTCTACTAAAGTCCCTCAAAAGTAATGTTTTAATGCATTAAGTGAATGGATCTAATCCTGTCCTCCACTAGGGTTTGATTCTCCCCATAATAAAGCATGGCCAAACCCTTCATAGTTGGGAGGTTCCCCCTATAGGATCTTACTCTAAGGATGACTCCCAAGAGGACTCCCTGATGGAGGATCCCATTGTGGGATCCTACTAGCTCTCTATTTTCACCCCCCAAGATAGCCTATCTAAGTCCCCTTCTAACAACCTCCCACTTAACCTATTTATACCAAAACCTAAGCCTATCTCTCTTAATTTGGGCACCCTAGTAGAGATATCCTAGAAAGGGAAAACCATTCTGAATGATGAGATGGAAAGGAACAAATTGCAGCTAGAGATTTTTAACTCCAAGGTTTAACAAGTAGGGATGGCCCATGCCAAACTCATTCAAGACTAAAACTCTTTATGCAGACAGGTTGAATCCATGGTTTAAAATTTTGTTTAGTCTACCCAAACCACCCATTCCCTTTCCATTTAGTCACCTAAAGACTTAAGATCCCCCCTTTGAGTTCCCCCAAGGGGGTCTCCCCAAAGTAGTCTCCCTTGTAGGTTAAAGGGAAAAAGAGCCCTTGTATGATCTTCCCTGATGAAGCTACTAAATTCCCCAAGAATTTCACTTGGGTAAAGGTTTATAAGGTAAAATATATCATCTTAGTGAATATTCTTGAAGATGCTGAAGACCCACCAAAAGGATTTTTTTCCTAAGATTATTTTTGGTTTCCTATTTTTCTAGTTCTCGATTTAGTCATGTAGCTTTTTATTATTTTGGTTATTCAACCTTATTTTGGCTTGTTTAAACTTTTTTTACTACATTTTGGTGGTTACAGGATCCTTATAAAACCTAGTTTTTATGTTATAAAATAAAAAATATTACTATACTTATAGTTTACATGAATTATTGATATCATTTAGATATAGAAATGGATTTGATATTTAATGTGATTATTGCATGTAATAGTGTTAATACACACATAGGTTCTAGTAGTTTATTGATATATGCACTAGTTTTATCTTCCCCTCTGTGAAGGGTAGGGATGCTCTCAAAAATGAGGTGTGTAAGAGACTATTGGTTTATGGTTGAAGATAAAATACTTGGATGATGCTCTTCCTCTATTAGTTGATTCAACACTACGTAATTACGCTCAAGCTATGTGATGAATCATGGAGTTATTTTATGTATCTCGTTCTTTAATTTGTACTTATTGATATGTATATTGGATATCATCCATTATTGTACCTTATTTTGGATGTATATGCAAGAAAATAGTGGCTATGTATTTATATTAACATTTTAAATTTATAAATAATAGTGGCTATAATTGTATTTAAGACTAATTCATGGATTATATATGTATTTTTTAGTACTTGGTATACCTTATTTCATAGATGACTAGTTTATTATATTATTTATGTATTTAATGTTTGAGTACTAAATGTGTTTTATTTTACTAGTGGGTTAATGTGACTCATACATCTATTACTTAAGGTTAATTTATTTTTTAGGTTTTAAACTAATGAATATAATTAATCTTAGTAGTAAGGTTAAGGTTCAAGTAAAATTTTATAAAAAAAATTAGTGTTGTTATGAGTTAGTAATAATTGGGTATAACACTATTTTATTAGATCTTAAGGTTTAGCTCTCAAACTGAAAGAGTCCACTAACATAAATTTTATTCTCCTAAATTTCTAGAAGGGAGAATGATGTGAGGTATATCAACTAGTGAGTTTCCTTATAATTCAAACCCTTATGTTGATCATATTCATTTAGAAACTGATCAAGCTATAAAACTTAACTAGATTATTACTTTTATGAATGAGACACGAGATCGAAGAGTAGTTCTTGAATGAGAGGTTCATGGCCTAGATGTGAAAAATTAATAGGAGGTACATGAATAATACCTTTTTTAATAGAAATTTACTCAATAAAAAAGGTAGGAGGAAGTGCACCAAGATGATAGAGCTCAAATAACCACAAAACTAGCATGAGACATGAAGATCCACCCAAATTTGATGGCATAGTTTTAGGTGAATGAGTTCAAGCATGGATCAAAAAGATATAAAAGTAATTAAATATTCAAAATCAATCTTAGGTAACTAAGAAAAAATGATGATATTTCTAATTAGTTGGTGAAGTAACAACTTGATGGGATAAAGAAGCTTGAAATAAATTTGGATTCAACTACCACCATATGGGAATAGTTTGTGACTCTTTTTAGAGAATGTTGGTTACCTAAACTATATTTTGATCATAATTTGATATATTTTTTATAAATTTAATCAAGTAAAATTTTTAGTGAATTAGTAGTGTGAGAATTTTACTAATCTTGTGAAATATGTTACACAATACTAGAATGATTTAAGAGTGTAAATTAGTTTGATAGGAAGGGGCCTCCAAGAATATTATTTACTTGTGGAGGAGATCATTATTTCAAAGATAATACTTGATGGAATATAAATAAAAAAACTAATAACACAACCTATTCTTCATATCAAAGAACCTTCCAATAACATATCCATGTAGTAGTCGATAATCAATAAGATGAATTCCAAGCCTCTCCCATCAAAGTATAAATTGATATTTTTGGTCATCCAATTACTATTTTGATTTATACTAGAGATATTAAATGATTTATCTCTCCTAGAAGGTTGAGTAAATTATCTGAGTATGGTTAAATGGAAAATTCATGATAATTACAATATGAGATTATGTCCAAAGTAGATGTTAAAAGATGTCACTTAGAGGCTGAAATCTAATTGGTAGAATTCACCATAGTTGTAGGTATTTATGAAAAATCACTAGAGTCATATGATGTGATCCTATTGGTTCCCAATTGTACACCTCATACACTTAGCCTTGCACACTTGAGAGATAATGAAAATCAAGGATGGAAAACCTACTAGTATGCCATTGTAGCCAAGGAAGGGTTTGGCATCAAAATTGAATCGAATTCAAAAAATGATTAAGAGGCACTTATAGAGAGTATGGTTAGCTCCCTGCTATGTTTAACTCTACCTAAACTATGGTGAGAGAACCTATGGGATAGCTTTCTCATATGGATATATTTTACAATTTAATCTCCATGGGGGTATTAGCACATATGACTAGGGCATAACCAAGTTTACACAATTCAACCATGAAGGGTTGTTAGATGAAATGCACAAATGCTCTAAGTCATTTACAAGCTACTAAATATAGATGAAATTATGACTACAATATTTATTCTATAAAATATTCAATAATAGGGGCCAAATGGAAAATTATAGTATTATAATTTAAAGCAAAAAATATAAACACATTTCAAATATGTAAGATATTATGCATTTACAAGGAAAATAACACTTATAGGATGTAATAAGGTGTATTATATGTAGGGTAGGATAGGGTAGTACAAGTTAGATGATTAAGAAGCAAGAGGGTAACATGATGGTGGTTTCCAAATATCAGGGTATTTAGTAGTATTTCATGACAATATTCCTTAGTAAAGATGTAGAAAAAACTTCAAATGCAAGATAATGGTAAACACCAAATGCTCCCTAAGAGACTAGAACATACACTGAAACTAATCTTTTAAATAATTTTCCATGTTTAATCCATAAACCTAGGGTGCCCTAATAATTTATTCAACAACCTATCCTAAAGTAGTGTCGAAAGAGTTTATAATCTAAATCTATGCTCAAAATGATAATGAGTAGTGAGCACAAACCCAAATATGTAATCAATAATTCTTGAAAAACATGTCACTGCACTTCATCTACAAGAAAAAGCAAAGAACCAAAAGCAATTTCATTAACTTTAAAATAAATGTTACAAACATTAACACTTAAAAATTCTACCATGGGGAAAATCATGATGAGATTTTTCTTTTGAAAAGGGAGATAAACATGCTCTCAAAACTTACTAATGACTATATAGTTGCAACCACATTAGCAAGGGAGATAAGATCTACACATAGAAATTGATCCCAAAAAATTTCTAAAAAATCTAGACTTGAAGGAAATGGATGCCTAAAATAATGACCTACAACAACCAATAACTAATAACCAACAACAACCTTATAATATAGGACAAAACCATTATTTATACATTTTTGAATCTGGAACTATGGGTCACAACTTGAAATTTTTTAGAACGAGCCTTCAAGTCCACCAAGATACTTCTAACTATAATATGCCCATAACCATTCCTGACATCCTCATCTACTTACAATAAAATAATCATTTTTGTAACTACCTTTGTAAGGAATGATGAATACTTACAATAAAACTTTTATCTTTTGACTAGAGATTCTGGTGAATTCATGATCTAGATGGTGAAATTCATAGTGGAGTCCTAAAAAATTATTTATCATCATATGCAACCACTTAAATATGATCTTAACTACTCACCTACACAACTAGAGGGAAAAAATTATCTGAAGAGCCAAATAGATTTTGTCCTCATGTGGAACTTATCTAAAAATGCTCTCCTGTTGATTAATTTCAAATCATGGAAACTTTTGGATAGAAATTCTATCTACTATGCATGATAAGGAAATATCATTACCTTTTGATGATTACAATTGGAAAGTTCATGCTATGATGAAAACAAAAAAATCCATGGTCATTGAGAAAAAAGATCTGAGATGACAATTAGACATTCTTCTACACTTTGAATCATTAACATGTCCATGAAAGAACCATCAATTTTAGATTTTAAACCAAAGCTTTCTAGATATTGACATTTGACACACCACATCAAATCCAACTAGGCATTTTTGGGGCCTAAAAGTGACTAAGTTGATTGATTGGCTCTAATTTGGACATTTATCACTTCCTCATGCAATCTAGGCATTTTAAAAATTCCACCTCAGCTTGTATCATTAGATCATCCTTGCCTGAGTAAATGTGATCCATAGATCTTACATGATATGCTTGAGTTCTAATTTTTGAAATGTAGCTATGCCACTTATCATTTCTACATTTTCTCATAGGGTCCTTGACTTACCAACATTGGCCATGCACCATCATATTTGATTAGGATGAGAAAATGTGCTCGTAAAATCATGATCTAAGGGGTGGGACATCATTGGATATTACCTATTATTGGCCCTAAGGATGTGCCACATAGTAGCTTTTCATGTTTCCTATGTATCTTATAATATCCAAATTTGATCATGTATTATTGGATCATCCTAATATGTATCAATGTGCACCATTGGATCTGCCTCTATTTGAACCCAAATGGTTATTTCATGGGGCCTAAAAGTTGATGTCTAACTATCTTGGATCATTTTAATCCTAATGGTTAATTTTTGTACCTTAAATTTGATGTCTACGTTCCCATCAAAATATGTCTAGGAGACCATCATACTTGCGCTTTAGGGACATATCTTTGGGAATTGCTTATTGACATTCCTACTTTCATCAGCCCTTTGGTCTTGGAAGAATTTTCTCTGGCCTTTTATTTATCCTTGAAACTTATGCTTTGGGATTTTCTTTGGCACAATTATCCTATACAATTAGTGTGGGCTTTTGTTTCTTATAATCCCATAACAATCTCTCTTTAGCATTCTATCAAGACAATTGTCTCAGATAAAATGTCCAAGATAATTTCCCTGAATGATTTTGACTTCACACTTTTCTTGCAAGAATTAAGTTATACCAAAAATATTTCATGGGCAAGATGCCCAAAATAATTGGCCTTCAAATTTTCACCTTCATTGGAATAATTATTTTAGACATTTTATCCAAAATAATTTTCTCAAAGAAATTGGTGTTTTGTACTTTTTCTAAAGGAATTGGACCCTTTCAATTTTGCCACTTAGCTCTTTTATCTTTATCATGAGAATTATTTTAGACATTTTTTCTAAAATAATTTCCCTATAGAGATTGAACTTCACATTTTTCTTGAAGAAATGAAATTATTTCAAACCTTTTGTACGAGAAAAATTCCCAAAGGAAATTAGAATTATGTGCCACAGTAACTTTGCTTAAATCACCCTTCAATATTTTGAACATACTCTTTAAATTTTTTTTCAAGGGTACTTGCCTTAAAAAATTTCCCTTTGGCCATTTGGAATGGTCCTTTAGATCTATTGAAAGTGCCTTTTAGACTTTTTAAAGGTGCCCTTCAGGAATTTTACAAGGGAAAAATGCCTAAAAGAATTGATCTTTTGGGTATTTTACAAAGGCAAAATGACCCTTCTAAAAGTGCCCTTCAAAAATTTTGCAAACACAAAATGCTTGAAGGAAATGACCCTTTAGAGATTTTACAAAGGTAAAATAACCCTTCAAGATTTTTTTGTGGCCGTGCAAAGAACCTAGAACATAAGACCAGGTGCCAATCCATTAGGATATGGAGTCAAGACTTAGAAATTTTTAGTAAATATCCATGAAGGCTCAACAAAACATAACAAACTTAACAAATATAGATTAGGAGGATCTAAAAACAAGTACACAATAAAAGGAATGGAAAAGAACTAAACAAACAAGACCCAAAGTAGAGGGGTAATAAAGTAACACAAGGACAAAACAAAAAAACTCTATACAATATGTATATTAGCCAAAATCAATTGAGGAAATGCTTTAAATGTTTTCCATTATTTGTTATCTCTAGAATTATACCATCCCTTAATCTTTTGAACTTTTCCAGTACTTGGTGGCCAAGATGAAGTAAAACAATATATACACATTCCTAAAGTTCTTGTTGTAGGCTATGATAATATGACAGATTGAAGAAAATCCTTTTTGCATGATCTCAAGTCTGGATAAGACCAAGCCAAAAGATCCTAGTACTTTTTTAGTAAATTTAAGTAAGATTATTTCAAGATTGTAATCAGTTAAGTACTAAGCTTGAGTGCCTCAAGATTAGCAATATCATTCATGCACTCAAAGTACTTCTTGAAATAAGTATAAAAGCATTCATCCTTAGGGGCGTAAAATATAACCCCATCTTCATTTAATTATATTCCCCAAATAACACCTTCATTATTACCACCAACATCAAGAACAATTGGTTGCTCAATAATGTCCACATTCCTAATAGAGTAACACAATTCTATACCCATGTTTAGTAATTATGTTAGAGTACACTCTATATATTCAATTGCATCATGATTGGGTAAATCATTTACTTATGTTATACCATCATCATAATCAAACTCATATATCAGGACACTCTTTACTTCACTCTAAAATTAATCAACGGTAGTAGAAAACATCATTTCCATGGAGGAAAAAAACTTGCATGGGGGTATTGAAAATTGAATGTAAAAATATCATATTCGGGTGATGCATACTCAGCTTCATCCAAACCTTCATAAATTAGTTTAGTAGTATCACATGGGGGGTGTGGGAGGAATGGCTTGTCACACCAATCAATGTCAAAATCAAAATTCTTAATATTTACCTTGGCATTCAACCAATTAGGCACTTCCATTACATCCTCTAAAATTGTCTCCTTCATCTTTGATGAAAGCTTAGGGATGAGATGAGGTTTGAATGAGTCAGCTTTAAAGGATGTTCTCAATCCTTCTAGCTTTGTAATTAAGAGAAAGAATACTTAAAGCTAAAATGAATATATTCAAAATAAGCACTGATCTTCCTTGAAACTAGATGATAAAAATGGAGTCACCACTAGAATAGAGATTCTATAATATAATAGTTAACAAACTATTATGATACATGCTAAAAATAAACTTTACTAAACATAATAAGATAGAAATCAAAGACTCCAAAATTTTCAAAATAATGTTCAAAAGGGAAAAGACACCATCCAATATGTATTATTTTCATCTCTTTACAACAAATATATCAAAATTTAATTATCAAGCCTCAATAATTCTTGGCATGCCCCCAATGGAGTGTTATGACATTGACAACCAAGATAGTCCTAATTTAGCAAATAATAAGTAGAGAACCTTCAAAATAGAAATACTTATAGCTCCATCTCTCTACAAGAGTCCCCAATAACACAAGTGCCATGAGTATTTTTTCTTTCCCTAGTAATGTTGCTAGTAAAGTTTTAGTTCCCAATTGTACACCTCGTACACTCAACCTTAACTTGAGAGATAATGTCTAGCAATGATTAAAAACCCACTAGTATGTTGTAGCTAGGGAAGGGTTTGGTATCAAAATCAGATTGAATACAAAAAAACACTGAGAGGCACCTACATATGGTATGGTTAGCTCCCTACTACTTTTGGCTCTGCTTGAACCAAGGTGAGAGGACCTATGGGGTAGCTTGATCACATGGAGAGATTTTACCATTCAATCTCTATGGGGATTTTTGGCATACGGAATAGATATAACTATGGCATAACCAAGTTTGAACACTTCACTCTTGCAGGGTTATCACATGAAATGCACAAATGCTCTAAGACATACACAAGCTACTAAAGATAGATGAAATTATGATTTCAATCTTCATTCTATAAAATATTCAACAACAAGGGCCAAATGGAAAACTACAACACTAGAATTTAAAGCACAAACTACAAAAACATTTCAAATATGCAAATATTATACATTTTCAAGGCAAATAACACTTATAATATGTAATAGGGTGTATTATTTTTAGGGTAGGATAGGGTAAGACAAGTTAGATGATTAAAAAAGAGGATGGCATGCTGGTAGTTTCCAAATAAAAAGGTATCTAAAAGTATTTCATGACAATATTCCTTAGTAAAGATGTAAAAAAAAATCAAAAACAACATAATGGTAAACATCAAATGATCCATGAGAGAATAAAACACACACTAAAACTAATCTTTCAAATATTTTTTCATTGTTGAGTCCATAAACCTAGGGTGCACTAACAAGTTATTCAATAACCTATGTTGAAGTAATGTAGAAAGAGTTTATAATTTAAATCTATGCTCAAAATGATAACTAGTAATGAGTATAAATGCAAATATCTAATCAACAATTCTTGAAAAACATGTCTCTGCACTTCATATATGGGAAATAGCAAATAACCATAAGCATTTTCATTAACTTGAGAAAAAAGTTACAAACATCAAGACTTCAAAATTCTACCATGGGGACAAGAATGGTGAGATTACTCTTTTGATGAGGGAGACATAAACATGCTCTCAAAAATTTACAATGGTTATACAAATGCAACCACCTTAGTAAGGGAGACAAGATCTACACACCATAATTGATCCCAATTTTTTTTTTACAGAACCTAGACTTAGAGGAAATGGCTGCCTAAAATAATGACCTACAACAACGAATGGCCAATGATAAACTTAGAAAAGAAGACAAAACCCATATTTATACATTTATGAATCTAGAATTATGGGTTGTAATTTGTAAAATTATAGAACAAGCCTTCAAGTTTGACAAGATAATTCCATCTAGAATATGCCCTTTGCCATGCCTGAGATCCTCATCCACTCGCAAGAAAAGAATCATTGTTGTAATTGTCACCTTTACAAGGAATGATGGAGATTTACAAAAAAACTTTTATCATTTGATTGGATATGCTATTTAATTCATGATTTGTATGGTTAACTTCATAGTGGAGGCCCAAACAACTATTTTTCATCATATGCAACCACCTAGAGATACTCTTAACCACTGACCTACATAGCTAGAGGGAATAAATTATTTGAAGAGCCAAACAAATTTTGTCCTCACGTGTAACTTATCTAGAAATGATCTCCTCTGATCAATTGTAAATCATGGAAACTTTTGGATATAAATTGTCTTATTTATGCATGCTAAGGAAATCACATTACCTTGTGATGATTACAATTGAAAATCTCTAGATGTGATGAAGATAGAAAAAATCCACAACTATTAAGAAAATATGCTCTGGAATGGCAACTAGATGTTTTTCTATAATTTGAATCATTACCATGTCCATGAAAGAGCCATAAATTTTAGATTTTAAACCAAATATCTCCATAGACTAACATTTTCCATGCCACATTGATTCAAATAGGAATTTATGGGGCCTAAGAGTGACTAAGTCGATTGATTGGCTCCAATATAGACATTTGTCACTTCCTCATGGAATTAGGGCCCTTTGAAAAGTCTACCTCAACTTGCATCATTAGATCATCCTCTATCAAGAAAATATGAGCCATAGATCTTATTGAGATGATCAAATTCTAATTTATGGTATGAAACTATGTCACTTTTCATTTTTGCATTTGCTCACAGGGTCTTTGACTTTTCAACATTGGCCACACACCATCAAATCTAGCTGGGATGAGCAAATGTGATTTATTGGATCATGATCTAAGGGGTAGAGTATCATTGTATATTTATTTATCTTGGTCCTAAGGATGTGCCACATGGCAGCCCCATGAGTTTCTTATGTACCTTTGAATATCTAGCTTTGATCATGTATCATCAGATCATCCTGCTCCACATCAATGTGCACCATTGGATCTACCTCCATTTGAAACCAAATGACTATTTCATGAGGCCTAAAACTTATACTCACACAACTATTTTGGAGCATTTTAATCCTAATAGATACTTACTATGGCTTAAATTTGACATTTGTATGCCCATCAAAAGATGTCCACAAGATCATCATACTTGCACTTTGAAAAAAAATATTTGGGTCTTTGCTTGTCGACATTCCTAATTTCATCATTCCTTTGGTATTTAGAATAATTTTCTTGGGACATTTATTTATCCTTAGCACTTATGCTTTAGGATTTTCTTTAGCACTATTATCTTTCATAATTATTGTGGGCTTTTATTTCCTGCATTCTCATAATAATCTCTCTTCAGCATTCTATCACGATAACTATCTCGAACAAAATATCTGAGACAATTTCCTTGAATGATTTTGACTTCACATTTTTACAATAATAATTGAGCTTTATCAAACTTTTTGTGTGGGCAATATGCCCAAAATAATTTGGCCATTAGATTTTCACCTTTGTTGAAACAATTGTTTTAAACATTTTGTCCTAAATAATTTTCTCAAAGAAATTAGTCTTTTGCACTTTTGCTAAAGGAATTGGACCCTTACACTTTTTCTGAAATAATTGAGACTTAGATATTTTGTCTTCATCGGGATAATTTTTTCAAACATTTTGTCCTAAATAATTTCCTTGTAGAAATTGAGCTTTACATTTTTCTTGAAGAAATGCAATTCTTTTAGACCTTTTACACATGCAAAATACTAAAAGGAAATAAGACTTCTGCTTTGCAGTAACTTTTATGAAAGTACCCTTCAATATTTTGAACATACCCTTCAAAAGTTTTTTTAAGGGTACTTTCCCTATAGAATTTCCCTTTAGCCTTTTGGAATGGTCCTTTAGATCTCTTGAAAGTGCCTTTCAGGAATTTTGCAAGGGAAAAATGCTTGAAAGAGTTGATCCTTCAGGGATTTTGTAAAGGAAAATGGACCCTTTTGAAAGTGTCATTTGGAAAATTTTCAAGGGAAAAATACCTGAAAGAAATGATGACCCTTTAGAGATTTTTTAAAGGCAAAATGACCCTTTAGGAAATTTGTGTGGACAAAATACATAAAGTAATTATCCCTATGGGATTTTTGTGTGGACAAAATGATCGAAGGAATAATCCTTCAAAGTTTTTGTGTAGACAAAATGCTTGAAGGAATAATCCTTTGGACTTTTGTAAACACTTTGGCCAAATTAAATAATTCCTTATAGTTTACCCAAAATAATGGAAATAGCCCTTCAGGATTTTTGTGTGCACAAAATTCTTGAAGAAAATAACCCTTCAGGATTTTTGTGTGGATAAAAATCTTGAAAAAATATGACTTTTGGACAATTTGTGTGAGCACCTTTTCCAAATGACTCTAAGTACTTTGTACTAATTATAAACCAAATTGACATAAGGAAATACCCAATGCACATTTCCTAAAGGAAATACACAAAGTAAAGACCAAGTTAAATCACCTAGCCAATTTCACATGAACTTGACATTGAAGTGAACACTTGAAGATAGAACTTGGGCTAAGGACTTAGACTTTTACACTTGACAAGGGACCAATTACTTCAATGAAAATTTGGGCACTAATATATCCTAGGATTGAATTACATTTATGGCCATAAGGCCAAATTAGATTGCTTCCATAAAAATGTTGAATGTTTGGATGATTTGGGAAACCAAACCCGAATCCAAAGAAGTTGAATGGATTAGAATATCAAGAAAATTTATGATATTTAGTTAAAGAAGGATCCATGTAAGTCATGTCAAGAAGTACTTATCAAAATGGATGAACTTTTAGAATCGAAGGAATCCACCTTCCAAGATTATCCTTTTTTAAAAGAATTTAGAGATGTTTTTCCAGATGAATTACTAGGGTTAAATATAAAAAGGGAATTTAATTGTATAATAGATATAATTCTAGGGTCAAAAATACAATATAAGGAATCCTATAGGATGAAAATAGTAGAGATAATTGAGTTGAAGGCATAAATTCAAGAAATTTGGATAAAGGTTTAATTAGTCCAAGTGTTTTGCCATGGGGTGCGCCTGTAGTTTTTATCAAGAAGAAGGATGGAAATCTTCACTTGTGTATTGAATACCACATGATTAATAAATAAATGGTCAAAAATAGGTATCAATTACCTCACATTTATGATATTTTAGATCAAATACATGGTTATATAGTCTTTTTGAATTTATCTTTAACTAAGATACCATCAATAGAGGATTTGAGATGAGGAGATTCCTAAAATAGATTTTAGAACTCTCTATGGGTATTATGAGTTTACAGTTATGCCTTTTGGGTTAATGAATGCACTAGAAGTATTCATGACCCTAATTAATAGTGTGTTTAATTAGTATCTCAATTAATTTTTTCTAGTTTTTTTGATGACATCCTCATATATTTCAAGAAAGAGGAAGAATATGTTGAACACTTGTGGTTAGTTTTGAAATGGTTGGAGAAACACAAGCCATATGGTAATTTGTCCAAGTGTGATTTATTTTAGAAAAGAGTGTAGTACTTAGGATACATCATTTTACAAAGGTAATTTCAATGGATCCATATAATTTTAGGGCCAACATGGATTAGCCAACACCTAAAAACATGCATGAGGTACATAGTTTCATGGGATTAGTAGGGTAATATGGGAAGTTTGTACCAATTTTTTCCAAGATAGATAACCCAATCACCTCTCTTTAGTGGAAGGATAAACATTTTTTTTGGTTAGATAAGTATGAATAAGCCTTTTAGGTTCTAAAATAAAGTCTTACTTTTACACTAGCTTTGCAGATTTTAGATCTAAATGGGCATTTCTCAGTGATAACGTATTATTCAAGTGATAGATTAGGAGGTGTACTCATACAGAAAGGTTTAGTTTTGGCCTATAAATATAGGAAACTAAAACCTTATGAGGTAAATTATGCTCCTCATGATATTTAACTTGATGTTATAGTTCATTCCTTATAGGTCTAGAGGCACTACTTGTTGGTTAGAACCTTTAAACATAAGATTGATAATATAGGTCTTAAATATATTTTCACCCAACCTAACCTCAATGTTCATCATAGGTAGTGGCTAAAGTTCCTATCAGATTATGATTTTGATATCAACTACATTAATGGCAATGAAAATAGAGTAACAAATGACCTTAGTCATAGCAGATACATTGTAACTTTAGCTACAATTAGAAGCACCTTATAATATTGGGTATTAGAATTCTCACCTAGTGATGATTTCTAAAAGCAAGTTAAGAAAGCTTTGGATAAAAACTCACAAGATCATATATTTCAAGGTTTTCAGTTAGATAATGATGGGATTTTAAGTTATAATGGTGGGATTTATGTGCCTAATAATAATAATAATAATAATAATAATAATAATAATTTTTGGAATATTATGCTAAAGGAATTTTATAATGCTCCATATTTAGGACATCTTAGAGTGACCAATTTGGTAGTAGAGTTAAAATCATTGTATTTATATAAGGGAATTACAAAATATGCAATTAATTTCATTTCTATATTATTAGAGTGTTATTGAGTCAAGGATAAACACGTGAATCTAGTTGGTTTGTTATATCCATGTTGATGCCTAAAACCTTCACTTTAGGTTAAACATCCTTCTATGGAAATTTTTACAATTGTAGGATTGAATTATGGTTTGTAACGTACCCTCTAGGATTTTATAATCTAACTCTTCATTCTAAGTGGGGGGATGAAAAGGGAGAATAAGAAAATGTAAATAAAACTAAAAGAATACTATCTAAGGTGATGCACTGAGAGATTCAAAGCATTAGCCTATAATTTCATTAAGTATATTTAACCTTTAAACACTATAGAACATAAAGCATGAAGCATGGATTAATATCTATAATGTAAGAAAATATCAATACTATAGAAGCAAAAGAAAATAAATAACAAACAAAAATAACTCTTCACTCAAGATGACATAGAACACCACATCCACTTCATTGTAGGTAGAGAGCATAATACAAAAGGCCTCAATGGCACATATAAGATGTCCAATCATACCCATGAGGGACACTTGTTAAGGTCATAGGATGAAAAATGCTAACTATTACTCCTATTCTATTACAAATGGTAGTCTAAAAAAATAACAAAATGATAACCAACACTTTCTAAAAGGGACAAGCCTAGAATATATAGGTGAGATGGATTTTCATGGGAATGACAACTAAAAATATTAACACTCATGCCCATGATGATGCCATTAAAAATAAAAGAGGGTCTCAAGCTCATAAGTGAAATTATCCTTCAAATCTTAGATATGGCATAATTGTACTATTTTGTTATGACCACAATGCTCAAGAGGAGCATAGTGATACTGCATGTTCAACTTCAAATCCACCTCTACTATTCCACATATATATATCCACTTACCCTGGCCAATGATACAACTCTTAGCTCTAATAGGAAAACTTTTGCCTTTGATAAGTACCGTAGTACTGCATGGAAAGGCTCATCTCCTCCTTGTTCTAACTACATTATGGGTCACCATGTGTCAATCTGGTACTACTCTGAGATGAACTAAGGGATTATTCACGCCAAAGAAGTGTTGATCTATCACATTTCAAAAATTTAGGGGGATAATACTTAAGTAATATACACAAAAAAGGGGGACTAAAAAAAAAGGAGGACAAAAGGTAATTGCTAGATATGCTAAGTGAGCCTGAGAACAAACATGAATTGTTCCAAAATAACCAAAAGGGTGGATTCTGATCCATAATTCATATTGGCTCATAGGGCTATCCACCTATGGATGAGAGAACCCAAAACTTTGGTATGTGGACTAGTTGAGGTAAAATATTCAAAACATGAGGAAGGTTTATGAACTTATAAATTTTGAAGAGCTGCCTGCAAGGGTGCCCACTCTTCCTCCTTGGGTTGGACCTTCTTTTTGAGATCCTTATAGGCTCTATCTAGGTCAATAATCTCCTTAAAGGAGATGTTACCTAAACCTTGAACTACTATAAACATTTAGAACCCCAACTGGGAAAGTGGATGTAATACTTATCCACCTCAAAGACTCTAGGTGACTAATTGAGAGCTGTAAACATGGTCTGGTCATTTTATTTCTGCTCTATCAACACTTTTATTTGGTCCTCTAGAATGATGTTGTCTACCAAGAATGGGGAGGGGAGTCCCAATTAGAATAGTTCTTTAATATGACCCTACCTATCTTGGACCACCTTTTCTAAGGCATTCAAGAATGCCTTGTATTTAGTCATTACCTTATTAGATCCTAATAATTCATTGACCTTTGTCACTACTTGCCTTCTATCAAACACCCCTATTTCTTGTAGTGTTTTATTTGAAGTGTTGTAAAGATTTTAAATGAGGATATGTGAATCTTATACCTTGGGGGTTATGAAGGAAATGACCTGGTGGATAAATGTGTTTACATGGGAGCTTAGCTTATGTGAATTTATGATGAAGGTGAGGGCTAGCTTTAGGTTTATGGTTGTTCCTATGATCCTCTCCTAGTAGGATATGTATAAATATTGAATCATTGGGAGGATATCAATGGTCTAGGAGTGGGTGGAAATATCATTCTTCAACTATGTGATTTCTTGGTCCTTGATCAAGGACTCTTGTTATGTCTTTTATTATAATTATTGAAAAGCCCAATTAGAATCTAAGAGATTTTCATGAGTATGTGTTATTTTAGTCTCTCTCTCCTATATCTTGGTCTCAATTTCCACTCTTAGATTGGATTCTACCTAGAATATCTCATTAGAGACATGGCTCTAAAGGTTAGACCTTAATTTATTTAACTCTACATCTTTGGCCTTAGCCTTAGTATTGAAGCAATCAACCATAACCTTCACATTGGTGACTTCTAACTTGGTCTTTTCCAGTTGTTAGGTTGATTTGATGTAGTCTATAGTCATATAATTTTACATCTCCTCTATTATATTGACCTTGTTAGTGGACCTAGACTTATTGAGATTGAGGTTGAGAGCTTGTATGGTGTAATCCCCTAGATGCATTTGCTCTTAAGGATTGACTACTTGAGGAGCTAGATGAGAAATCATGAGGGATTGTTATGTAATATCATATAATGAATGCATGTGAGTCCCCATTGGGACCTTAGACTACTTCCCCCTTTTCTTCTCCATTAGGCCTCCTCAACCCTTCTTATCATGTCCATCTACTGATGGTACGACTCTATTTCTTGAATATTTTCCCATATAAACAAGAGTCCCTATGGTAGTGTGAATGAAATAGTCACTTTCTAATGTGTAACAATAAATTTTGTTCCTCCTAAGGTGAGTGGATGGAGGGTGAGGGTGGAAGGAGAGAAAGGTGGTAGTCCATGGGGTGAGGTGAATTACAATTGTACCATGATGGAGGATGAGGTAGATGATGAGGGTGGAAGAGTGAGTAAAGGCACAAGAGAAGTGATTAAATTATATAGGAAAGTAGTGTGAGCTTAGTGGTAGGCTAAGTAGAAGAAGAAGAGAGTGGGGCCAGGAAAGTAATTGGCTAGAAAGTGGAGAGTGCCACAACCTTAGGCAATATTGTGGATGGAGATGTAGAGTAAATAAAGAGGCTAAAGTAGATGATGAAGGTGGAAGACTGAGGAAAGGTGAAAGGAAAGAGATCAAAATTATGGAGGAAAATAACTTGAGATCAATGGTAGGCTAAGTAGATGAAGAAGAGAGTGGGGATAGGGAAGTAATTGGCTAGGTAATGGAGAATGCCACAACTTAAGAAGAAACTATAGATGGATATGTGGGAGTGAATAAATAGGCTAAAGTGGAAAGAAGGGGATGTAAGAATAATATCTTCTTCTAAAATTGCTCAAGTGTAGGATTAGATTTTGGTGCCTCATGCCACTTCTATTATGATGATCTAGCTATGAGGTGCCCTAAAGAGGCTTGTTACTACTATGGGGCTGTGGGGTATATTTTTAAATTAGGTGGACCAATTTATGGCTTTAGGATATTAGAGACTTCTTTTTCCTTATTTGGGGGTACATCCCCCACCTCTTCCCTAGAGGTATCTTCTTATTATTATTCTTCTCTTTATTCTTCCCATTCCTCAATAGAGAATCCTAATTTTGCCAAGCTTTCCTCTAGATGATGTTCATCCCAATTATTTTCAAATGTTTCATCTCCTTCATCATCCTCAATGTTTTAATAAGGATTGATGATCTCTTACCTATATTTTATGTAGGTGGCTATTTTATCTTCTCTCCAATCCCTCCAAGTGAGTAGTGCCCTTAGTCCCTTTATTAACCTTTTGGAGGGGTCAAACATCTGGAACACGTCATATAAGAACTCCCATGGTCTACAAGTGTCTAATGAGATTTGAGATAGATCTACATAATAATCAAGGTCATCTCCTTTAGGTGACTTCATTTCCTTGAAGTATGGCTATGGATGGTGATTAGGTGCACTAGTCATTTTTAAGGAGTGTATGAAACCAATTAGGTCATAGCTCCACCTGTCATAGAGAAATTTCAAGGCTGAGTTCTACAAGTTTAGATGTAAGCAGGTACCCCTACAACCTTTTCACCACCATGATGCCTCCTTTTGTGAATGGGACATCATACAAACCCTTATTATTCTCTCTTACTCTATAGAAAGAGTCCATCACATCAAATTGGTGGGCTAGTTCCAAGGCTAAAGTTATGTCTATTAGTAGGCATGGGAGCTAGAATAGATCACACTTGAACCCATGGGCTCAGATGAGGGTGAAATTTATTCTAAAGAACTAATAAACTTAAACCCTAATCTCGATGAGCCATGACCATTGTGCATCCACCATCCTTTCTATAATGACCTCTTGGTTGAAGTTAATGAGGATAAGTGATAAAAAGAGTTCTGACAACTTGTAGTAGTCATATGTAATTGATAAGACATGGGTCTATACTATGATGGGGGTCACCTTGTTGTGGGAAACACTAGTCTCGAAGGATTTGAGATTGAGATATAGGGAGAAGAACTAGGAGTGATGTAATAAAATGAAATGCAAGAAGTAGGAGGAATACTAGAAAGGACCCCGCATTATAAAGTTCACCATCTCATCCCTCATGGTGGTGGCGATGAGGTCTAAAAAATCCATCATTTATACCTCTCCTTTCTCATTATAACTAGGAGGAAGAGTGATCCTAATTGAAAATAGGTGATATTGGTATCTGAGTCCATTTTGAAGATGAAGGCTAACATGGACAGGGCATATTTTAGGTAATTTATAGTGAAACTCACTAGGGGGATGGGTAAAGGAGGTGCTTCTGAATATTCATTATGAAGGAGTAAATTAATGAAGTGTGCCTTATCATGGACATGGGTATATTATACATCTTGGAGGCTCTCCATACTATAAACATTAGCCTTCAAGTTGCTTTAGAGCTATAACATCTCCCTAATGGTATCCACATTGATTTTTACCCTCAAATGGGTGTTACCCATGATTACACTAGTACTACAATCATACCTTTCTACATAGAGGGTTATGATTTCTAAGCAAGGGTGAATATAGGGTACCATGAATTGGGTCAGCATGTAGTCCCACATTCTACAATCGAATAAGTCATTGTCATTCATCTAAACCTTCTCAATTATTTGGGCATGGGTGCCCTCCCTCAAGATCTTGGGGTTTTTGTCTAGCTTGGGGTCATATAGTTCCCTTTGTCCATATTTTTTATGTTTGATAGCTTTCCCTTTGGCTAAGTGGGGGTGGAATCATATGACTTACTTACTACATATGGTGGGGGAATGTCTTCTTAACTACTCGAGTTGTGGGTTCTCTAATTTCTTACATGCTTTTCACCTCCTGATGAAGATTTTTAAGTCTCCATCTCAATAATTCCTCTTTACTTTGTTCACAAAATAAGAATCTGGGTTAACAATTCCTACTCATAAATTTTCATAGTTCTTGGCTTGGCTCTCTTTGCTTTCTTTAATTATGTAATGCTTTCAAGAATCTCAATGCATCAAGTGTTTGAATTGATTGGGAGAGGAGTGTTTATATAATAACATGCCTCATCATGAATTTTTTAAAAATGGGTGCCTCTCATAAATATTAAGGGAATCATACATAATCAAGGAGCCACTTGCAAGATATTTATAATGATTGTTATGGGGGATCATGCAAAATGGAGTGTCTAACATTAATAGCAGGTGAGGTGGGTAGATAACCATATTTTAGAGAATGTGTTAAAATTTTGGAGGGATAAGGTAAGGACATGTGGCAAATAGACAAGTCACTTGTGCCAATGACACTTATTTAAAGGAAATAATAATGAAAAGGAAAACAAATAAAAGGAAATAACAAAAAAGGAAAGGAAACACATAAGTAGAAAGGGAAACTAACTAATCATGTACAAAGGAAAGGTAGGTAAACTAGTTGAAATGATCCAAATTGATCCCATTAACCAATTCTCTAATATAATTCCCTCTTCATCTCCTAATTTGAAAGCATTTCCATGTCTATCACTGATGATGCAAAATGGTCCTCTTTATAAAGAATCAAACCTCACATGCTGGCCCAAATTTATAGCTCTTTGATCATGATTTAGAACCAATTATCCATGTTTGAATCTTGGGTCCAATGTTTTCTTATCAAACCACTACTTGATCACTTGATATCAGGTGATTTTTTGCATTACTTGTCTATTCTCTTGCTTCTTGGAGGCTAAGTAGCTCTATGAGTATAACTTCCATCACTCCATTTTTTTTAATTTCAAAAACTTTCATAAGCTATAAGGTGGAGATTTTTCATGACACTAACATGACTACCTCTTTCCCATATACAAGTTCATATGGTAAGGTTTTCAAGATCTAATTTAGAGTGATGCAGTCTGCCCATAGATCCATTCTCATGTGTATGTGCCATTCCCTTTGCTAGTCAACACCCATCCTTTTAATTAGTCTTATAAGGTTCTTATTTATCGACTCTACCAACCTATTCCCTTTTAGGTAGTAATTGGATGAATTTTTTAATAAGATACCATTCTAGAGTGTGAACTCTAAAATATTAGACCTAAGGAAGGATTTTACATTATTAGAGATGATTATCTTAGGTAGGTCGAATCTTGCTATAAGCTCTTTTAAGAAGCTAAGAATTACATTTTTCGTTACCTCTCTTAATAGGACTACTTTGATCCACTTGGTGAAGTAGTCACTGGCCATCAATACTTATTTATGATCAGTGCTTAAGATGGGATTAATCATCTTGATGAAATATAGACCCTATTATGTGAAGGGTTCATCGATCATGATTGGGTTCAAAGGCATGGCCGAATTCTTTATTTTTCTTGCAAAGAATTTGCATTTTTGGCATTTTTTTACTACCTTATGGTAGTCTGTAAACATGGTCAGCTAGTAATACCCCATGTGTATGATCTTAGTCATGGTGGTTTTTGTTGAGAAGTGGTTGGGGGAAAAGTGCATATATTATATAATTTTCCTATCTTAGTGTCTTTCAACACATCAGAGTAGATCCCCATCAAAATTTATTTTGAATATTAGAGTGTAACTATCCCATTATAGTCTATAGAAATTAATTTTATACATGGGGAGACCATCAATGTGCTAACCAGTTTGCATGAAGTATATCCTCTTAGTCACCCAAGATTTATTAATTTTATATTGGTTTATTAGGATTGCTTCTAGCTTGTCCTATTCTTCTAGTGGGGCATATACACATTGGGATAAGTACTCACATATTCCTCTTCCTCTAATCACCTTCATCATCTTGACTTCAATATCATAATATAGGATCTTGGTGATCTAATTGGCCTACTTTTCATTGATTTATCCTTCCATTATGTATTCACATATTTTGGAGTGTGCCACATACATCATTATTTTACTTCCTACCACAAGGTGCTTAATGTTTTTAATCCTTTTGATAATGGAAAAACCCTATCTCTCCATGAAATTATACTTAACTTGATACCTACATAATTTTCTTGAGTAGAACATGATTAGGTGTTTATTTCCTCCTCCATATTACTTTTGAGTTAACACAATCACTAGGCTATGATCACTCCCATATACATACATGATGAAGTCCTTAGAGAAGTCTGAGTTGGCTAGTACTGGCATAATGGATATTTCATCCTTGATAATTAGATGTTTCTCTTTCATTAGGAGTCTACTTGAAGACCTAGTCCTTTTTTAGCATCAGTGTGATTGGTCTCATCAATCTTATAAATTTGGATATGAACTTGTTGATGAAATTAATCTTTCTAAAGAAAGATAGGATTCCTTTCTTGTTTATCAATAAGGCTAAGTCTATGATGGCTTTTATTTTCTCTAGATTGATGGTGATTCCTTATTTAGATACTAAATATCCAAGTAGATTACCTTGTGGGACTCTGAAGACACATTTTTTTAGGTTAAGAGATACCCTAAATTCATGGCACCTTTGGAAAACCTTTTCTAAATTATCAAAGTGGTCTTCCTTCTTCTTCAAGAACATAGTTAGGTCATCAAAATAGATGAGGACGATTTTATTGATTAGGACCTTAAAATCCACACACATATCTCATTGGAAGGTAGGCCCAACATTAGAGATGTTGAAAGGCATCTTTGCATATGTGAATGTTCCCCACTATATAAACGACCTACTCCATAGAGGGGAGGGGATAATGGTCCCTTAAAGAAGCCTTATTCAAATCCTATAAGTCTATGCAAAACTATATCTCTCCACTCCTATTTCACACAAGAACTAGATTAGACACCTAAGTCAAATGTTTGATTAGGTATTTAATCTTTGAGTCGATTAGTTTCCTAAGTTCCTCAGCCATGAGGGACTCAATTTTTGGATTTACTAGTCTTTTCTTCTAACAAACTAGTTTGTCTCTTTCTACCAAGTATATGGTGTGTTGAATGACCTCATGGTCATATCCCTTCAAGTCATCATAATTCCATGTGATGACTCCTTTATATTTTTCATACAAAGAAAGCAATTTCTCCTTATCCTTTTGAGGGACTTATTCTTGACCTTCAACTTCCTTCCACCTCTAAAATCAAGCTTAGAGTAATAACCCTTATCTATGAAAACTTCTACTTATCATTCCTTATATCAACATAGTCAAAAACATTTTCTAGGGTGATGAAGACCTTTGGTAGCTTGTTGGTCTTCAACTGCATGATTTGGTCCTTATAAGCCTCTTCAATCTTTGGCTACATTTGTTCTATGAATTTTCATGATTAATGGAAGAACATGGTCATTTTCTCATCACTTTAAAAAACTTGATAAGTCTAGTCATTATCAAGTATAGAGGTTCTAATGATAACCTACATGACCTACTTATTGATGAATAAGTCTATCACTAGATCAAATTGGGATCAAATTGTTGCCATTTTGTCTACTTCTACATTATGTCCCTAGGGATGATTTGGATGTTGAAATATTTAAATGTTTCAATAAAATCCCATATATAGTGGTGGTATGACATCATGTGTATATTTTTTATAACCATAAATCCTCTTACTTGACTTACCACTAGTTCAAAATCACTGAATATTGCCTATCTACTTGGCTAGGCTAAGGCCATAGAATAGTGCCTCATATTTGGCTTCATTATTGGTGTAGGTGAATTGAAATTTAAAGACTTAGAGGTTATTTTTATGGAGGGAGATATTAGTTAGATGTTTGCTCTAGAGTTGATCTTTCACTTCACTCTATCAAAATGTAGATTCCAAAATTTAGACTCATCTTTAGTCCCTTTGTAATGGTCTTCTTTATGACTTTGGGAATGACTTGGTCTTCATCATGGATCACATAGGTCTTGAGGTTGGTGGAATTAAATTTTGATAATGGTTTTATTTAAATGAACTCATTGACAAGGTCCTCTTCCTTTTTATGTCTAGTGTTTATTACCTTTTCTTCTTTGAGCATCTCCATGTAGTGCATCTTCATTATTGAGAAAGAGGTGTGCATTGATTTGGAGTTCATCATAACTTCATCTACTATGTGTTCTAGATCAAGTGTTTTGGATATCACATTTAATTTTGAACCATACTTGGTCCTTAATATTATATGGGATTAGTACAATGATAGGTACCTACCTATCATGGTGGTGAAATCTCTTGATAGATGTGGCCCAAAAATAGGTGGGATGTCTATGGCTACAATGTCTTATGGTATAGTAATTTTACGATAAGAATATAATTTGAGGGGTATATCCTTGATGATCCCTATGGTTTAAAACTTCTTCCTATCTATCTAAATCACTCTTTTATTCAATGGTTCATACTTTAATTATAGTTCATCTGTTATCTAGTTAGGCATCACCATTGTGCTCACACCTAAATCTATCATGGAGTTTTGCAATAATTTATACCACACAATCAATGTCAAAAAGAATAGGGTAGGTTTTGTTTTACTTACCCCTTATTTGGCATTGATTAATGTGGAGGGTATCTATAATTTCACACTTATACTAGCTTCTTTCCCCTTTGTCCTTGTAGGATCTACAATTAGCTTTCCTTATGCAGGCTTTTGTTGCTTCTCCAAATCTTCCTTAAATAGATATTTTTTCTTAGGGATTAATAGGATGTCCTAGAGAGAAAAATTGGTCTAAACCCTTTTCAACTACTCCACAACATTGTATGACCT
The DNA here is from genome assembly GCA_037957365.1 of Torreya grandis. Taxonomy (NCBI): domain Eukaryota; kingdom Viridiplantae; phylum Streptophyta; class Pinopsida; order Cupressales; family Taxaceae; genus Torreya; species Torreya grandis. Next base: position 2,234,056 of record JARHVA010001137.1, read on the forward strand.
TGAAAGTGGGACCTCAATATATTTTGCCTTCTTCTACATTATTTTTCTCTACCTTTTATCTGTCAAAGGCAAAGGTTGGGGTACTAGACCCTTTATGAAAGTTACTTGGGCCCTTGATGAAATTTTGGGGATCTTGGCCAACCTTTTATTGGAGCACATGTAATAATTATATTGAACATGTGCGGATTTACACATAGAAACTTCACTTGTATAGACCACATCTTCACCTTCTACCCAAGAGAAGAGTGTATGTTTTAGGGCTATCTCTTCCTCTTATTCTAGGGACATTCCTTGCATCTATGCCATCAAGATGACATTATCAACCCCCTATGATTGATATACATAGGTCAAATTAGGTGCATTCCATTTTATCCATTGTTTGGCAACCTTTTTTTATAGATTTCCCCTTGGATAATTTCATGGTCCATGAGCATCATTGCAAGGAAAACACCATGAATTAAAATCATTCACTAAGTTATTTTAACCAAAAACTAGGTCCATGTTTGCATTTGGTGGGGTTAAGTAATACAACCATTTGGTTCATGGGCCATGCCTGATGATTCGACACTTGATGATTCAAAGCTTTATGGTTTGACCTTTACCTCTCTTGGTGTTGGTTCTGCTGGTAAAGTGCTTTCCATTCTTGGTAATTATTGAAAGAGGACTTTGGGGGCATATCCTTTTACCTTTTGAGATTGATTATTTGAATGGAAAAGTTCCATAAGATACTATTCATGTCATTCATATCCATGGGTAATGAGGATTAAGTAGATACACTTGTTTGAGTGGGTGGATATATATACATAAAAGTCAAGGCTCCTAAGATAATTGGGACTTCTTCTTATGGAGGAATCAATATATCTAGGAATATTAGCATTAGTGTTCATAAAGGAGTTTTCCTACATCTATCAAATTATTTTTGGCTCTTACTACTAGATCATATTCTTCTAATAGTGTTTATTCTCTGAGTGACTAGATCATAACCATAATATCTGAGTTAAAGGTCTTGAGGTAGAAAATAATTACCATACATTTGGGTGGCCAAACCACTACTAGGATCCTTTGCTAGGTATTTTCAAACCTAATATTGAAATTAACAATGTCCTCTTACAAGCCCCTCTTGATGGTTATTAGTTATTGTAATAGGGATGACTGGTCTACCTTCTCATTAAATCACTCGAATAATTTGTTGTCTAGGTCATCCCTTGTGCCAATGGAGTTAGTTGGAAAAGATTGGTACTAATCAATAACCCTTCCTTTAAAGAAAATGGCTTGTATCCTTAAATCAACATTCTACCCATTAACATAATACATAGTGCACACATTTGTAACATCTTGGAGATGTTCTGCTATGATCTTAAAATCCCCTCCTGAGAACTTGGAGAGTGCCTTCAAAGCCATTGTAGGAATGGGGTCCCATGTAGTTAGGGGTGTTAGAGGGATAATTGGACTACCATTATCCCATGATATGAAGTTCTTTGATGTGATAGAAAATAATAAATTATTGATGCCTAAAACCTTCACTTCAAGTTAAACAACATTATATGGGAAGCTTTATAGGTGTGGGAACAAATTGTGGTCTATAAAGCAACCTCCAAGATTTTAGAAGTTGGCTCTTCATTATAAGTAGGGGGATGAAAAGGGAGAATATGGAAATGCAAATAAAATTGAAAGAACACTAATTAAGGTGATGCATCAAGATATTCAAATCATTAACCTATAATTACATAAAATAGATTGAGCCCTTAAGCACTACAGACCATAAATGAGCATAAATCATGAATTAAGATCTATAATGCAAGCAAAGATCAATACTATAGAAGTAAAAGAAAATAAATAATATACATAAATAACCCTTCACTCAAGGTGATATAGAACATTGTATCATCTTCATTGTAGGTGGAGAATAGAATATAGAAGGCCTCAAAGGCACATACAAGACATCCAATCACACCCATGAGGGGCACATATTAAGGCCATAGGATGAAAATGCTAATTATTTCTACTCCTATTCTATTGCAAATGGTTGTCTACAAAAATAAAAAATTCCAATAAAATAATAACCAACCCTTTCCAAAATGGATGAGACTAGAATATATATGTGAGATGACTTTTCATGGGAATGACACTTAGAAATCTAAACACTCATTCCCATGAATATGTTGTTATAACTAAAATAGGGTCTCAATCTCATGAGTGCAATTATCGTCTAGATCCCAGATATGGTGCAACTTCACTATTTTTTAATGGCCATGATGATCAAGAAGAGTGTAGTGATGCCACATGTTCATCTCTAGAGATGCCTCTGCTATGCCATATGAAGATCCACTTACCTTAGATGATTGCAAAACTCCTAACTCTGACAAGAAAACTTTGCTTTCAATAAGTGCCATGATGCTGTGTGGAAAGCCTCATCTCCTCTTTATTCTAACTGCATGGTGGGTCACCATGTATCAAGCTGGCACTACTCTAAGATGAACTAAGGGATTCTTTGTGTTAAATAACTGCCAAGATATCATGTGTTAGAAGTGCAGGGTAGTTAATACTAAGGAAAGATACACAAAAATGGGGCCTTAAGAAAGGAAGAGGATGAAATGCAATTACTATATACACTGAGTGAGCCTGAGACCAAACATGAACTTATCCAAAATAACCAAAAGGGTGGATTCTAATCCATAACCCACATTTTGTACTTGAAATTAGATGGAAATTGACTTTGTCCAAGGTTTTCCTATGTCTAAGATTCATCATGGTATGATCTTGGTAGTTGTGGATAAACTAATCAAGGTAGATAGCTTTATTCATTTTGATATAATTGATGTTGCACCTATGATTGTTAAAAAAACTTTAAAAGAAATCTATAGATTTCCTAGGTTTATATAAAATATTATCTTAGATAGGGACCCTAATATGACTTTCATAGTTTGGTAAAATTTAAATTCAACACTAGGAACCTATTTTGAACTTTATTACAACATACCATCTAGTAATGAATGGGTAAACATAAATGATAAATTAGATCTTGGAGGATTTTTTGAGAATGTATTGTATAGACCAAAAATACAATTAGAAATAATACCTACCTTTGGTTGAGTTTGATTACAACAACTCATACTAATCAACTATTAAAATGGATCCTTTTGAGGCATTATATGTTAGAAGATGTAGAACACCAATTAATTGGGAAAGGCTAGAATATATAGTGGTTTTTGGACTAGACATGCTTGATGAAATAGAAGATAAAGTGAAATTAATAAGGAAAAGATTGTATGAAGCCAATGATAGACATAAAAGCTATGCTAATCTGAAAATAACAAGGTAATTTTTAGTTAGGGATAATGTTTTTTTGAGGGTCAAACCCCAAAAGAGTGAAATAAAGTTTGGTAAATTAATAAATCTATCATTGATGTATGTGGGAACTTTTGAGGTCATATAAATAATCAATCCTATATCTTATAGGCTTGTATTACCAACAAAACTATCAGAAATGCATATTGTTTTTCATGTTTCATATCTAAAAAATTATATTACTAATCCTACACATGTTTTAGATTGGAATATATTATAGGTTTGAGATCCAGGGGTGGTCTAAATAGAACCAATAAAAATAATTGATACTTATAAGTTTATATTGCATAATAGAGAAGTATCATTATGCAAGGTCTAGTGGGACCAATATTCTAAGGATAGTACAACATGGGAAGACCATGAATATTTTTTTGAGGCTATTTCCTCATCTATTTACTTGATTTTATACTAGTTATCATTTATTTTTATGCTCAAATATTATTTTATTATGCTAAACTTAGTTATAATTCAAAAAAATTATTTGAAATAAGTTTCATCAAGATGATGACTAGTTTTAGGGGGGAAGGATGTTATATATAATTTTTCCCTATGGATTTTTAAAGCATTTATCAAAGGAGTGTGTTTTGATTATTAATAGATCTATTATTTATTCTGAGTAGGATTAGTTTATATTTTTTATAATATATATATATATATATATATATATATATATATATATATTGATGAGTTATTACATTGTGCTTATAATCATGATTATTATAGATTCGTTACATTCAACATTTGTTATGGTTACATGCTAATTATTATCATGATATGGGCTACTTACCAATTTGTTTGATGATTTAGATGCAAGATATTTCTTCCCTCTTTGATAGTACAAAGGTAGAGTATCATCAGAGAGGGGGAAGTAGATAGTTACATTGGGGATAAAGAAAAGGAAATAAGGAACCTCTACACACCACTTATGTTTATTGAATGAATATTTGATTTTTATTTTTAAATACATGGTTTATTAAGCAAGTTGTATGAATTATGTAATGGTTATTACTTCTTTTCATATATATCTTTGGTGGTGTATGACTGCATTCATCTTGGTGATGTTTTTTGTATGTTGTCTTGAAATTTATTAAATTTTTTCAAAGCCATCATTTAGATTAATACAGTTTTATAATTTATCAAACACACACATACACACACACACATAGACACAAACACACACACACACACACACACACACACGCGCGCACACACACACACACACACACACACACACACACACACACACACACACACACACACACACACACACACACACACACACACACACACACACACACACACACACACACATAGAGAGAGAGTTAATTTCTTAGTTACATTAAATTTAGAGAAGTAACATGTACTAGGGTATGACATCTGGTTATCTTATTGTTCACATTTATATGTGTCTAAACTTTGGATTTGTTTGGGTGTACAGGAACTTCATGTGTTATGTTTGATTTTAAATAATGTACAAATTTAGTGGTAAAGTATAGGGTCTTATATAATTAAAGAATACATGGAATCATGTTTAGAAGTAAATTCATTAAGAGTAACTAGCAAAAAGTATTCCCTTCAAGGTAATAGTTTGGTTTTGAATTTAGAAACCTTGTATTAGAATATGACTTTGGGTTTGAATAAATATATTATTTTTTGGAATCTTTGATTGAATTTAATCATTAGATGTTTTTGTAAAAAGGGGAAAATAAGCTTAGAATTAAGTTTTTGGGGGTTATCATTGTGTTAAGGCTGGCTTTGACTTGAGCATGGATAACTCAAACATTGATATCACATGTAGAAGAGTATGGAACTTTGAGTGGAATTAAAATAGTGAATTTATAAATTTATGGAGTATTTTAGTATGGGGTTGAGGGGATAAGATAACATGAGTCTGTTGGAGGCCATGCTGAGCATGCATAAATTAGGGAAGATAATAAGTAAGTTGAAAATGATTTATAAGAGAAGGGCTGAATAAATTATTAAATACATCAAGGAGGAATAAAAGGGAAATAGGAAGATGACTACAAACTAATCCTATTATCCAAGTCAGTCATTGTCTTAGCTTATTTTAAATAATTCTTATGGGGTTTTGGAATTTCAAGTTTTATTTTAGGTAAAAAATACATATTGAAATGAACTCTTATATAAACTCTATCCTATCAAGTTTATAGGTTAGATAATGTGGGTCTTATATCCCATTCTCAAGAAAATAAGGTTTAGGGTATTAATCTAGTAACATAAGACACTTAGATAATGTTTTTTTATTTAAAAGTTGTGACTGAATTTGACTTGGTAACCTAAGAAATTTGGTGGTCCTTACTTTAGTTTAATATCAATTTTTTTCATAAATGTGGGTATATGTAAGAATACCTGCATGTATGTAAAGGATATTATAAATCATCTCGTATTGGGATAGTTAAAAATTCAAGACCAGATGGAGGGTTACGTAGTTAAAATTATTATTATATATGTGCATTTGAGTCAATTACTCTTATCTATGTTATCTGTAACTAGATTTTTAATATTATTAAAGTACTCCAAAATGAAGTTAAGGATTATATAGATAGAGTCACATACATATGTATTTTTTTGTATGTTAATGAATAAAAAACATAGTGTTTTAGAAACTGCTTAAATGGAAATGAATATTGATAGCTTTGAGAGTAATCTTTTGTAAAAGTCCAACGTAGTTTGCCAATAGGTTTCCTTTATGAAATACATGGTAGAATGGGAGGGTTACCTTAATTTTAAGTTTGTACTTATAATTTATTTTTTTAAAGAATAGTTTTAGGATGGTTTGAAACCATTTACTTAATGGTTACACTTATATAAATATTGAAATAATTTTAGTATAAGAAAGTCAAATCTAGAAATGAAAATCCATTAGTACCAAGCTATGTATTTGTAAATACATGAAGGTATAGTTGTTTATAGTTGTAATAATTAGATTTGGTGAAATATATGCCTCCATAATATATATATATATATATATATATATATATATATATATATATATATATATATATATATATAGTTTACTAACTGGTATATATGAAAATATACTATATAACCTTTAAACCTGACATGTTCCCCTAGTTTAAATGATTTGTTTAAAAATTATGTTTAGATGGTATAGTTGCCTTCATATATGTGGAAACTATACAATATATAAATGTATCCTACATTAGATAACATTATGTGTTCTTAATTTTCATTGGGGTGAATATATGTTTTTTATTGAATACTGTAAATCTGAAATAATTTTGTTAGGTGATAAGGTAGATATGAAATATATTTGAGCAAAATAAATTGGGCTGATGTATGGTTTTATTATACATTATCATGTGGAAAAATTATATTAAATGAATATTATGGACTTATGGTGAATTTTAGGTTTGTATCAACTGTGCCTTTTTACATTAATATAATCCATTATAGGGTCTTGATTTAAGGACTGGTTACATCATTATTAGGTCATAATATGGTTTGTTTTTAAGTCTTTTTAAATGAATCATATGGGATATAATAATGGTAATATATTAGTATCATTTTTACTATTGATTTTATAATAAAACATTATGTTGAGATTTAGGCATATAATGACTTGATTCTATTATATACTCTAGATCTCTTGATTAGATGTATCTTTTACTATTGCACATTATAATATGGTTTTACTCATGAAAATACTTTTGAAGATTGTATGTATTTTATGTTAAATGTTATTAAGCATTAGTTTTACTTATTGGTATTACATGATAATGATACATTAAGATAAAAAAGCATAGAATGACTTGATTCTTATTATATTTTAGCATACATATCAGATATGGGGTGAATTGGATTCTTTATGATTGTTTACATCTTTCATTGTTGCATGGAATTTTACTAATCCACTTTTGAATCTTGATTTATAGTTGTGTTGGATAATATGAGCTACATACATGAGTATGATAGTGGGTAACTCATATACATACCCCTTAATATCATTATTGGCATGATTTATTAATAGAGAGTATTGTGTGAGTGAAAATGACTTAGATTATTAATTCTAAATTTTATGAAAAACCTTTGGCAAAAGTAATGTTATAACTAAGACATTTTCATTTTACTATATTTCTAGTTTACATGAAGTGATGATATCATTTATATAAAGGAATGGATTCCTCATTTTTTTTATTACTACATGTAATAGTGTTAGTATGCACATGGTTTTTATTTATTTCTTAATATCTACATTGTTCTTATTTTCCCATCCATGAAGGGTAGGATCATTCCTATAAGGGGGTTGTATGGGAGACCATTGGTCTGTGGTTGAAGGCAAATCACTCAGATGATGCTCTCCCTCTATCAATTGATTCAACTAGATAGAATAATGCTGAGGCTATGTGATGAATCATGTAGCTATTTTATGTAGTTCATTATGTATTTTATACTTATTGATATGCATATTAGACATCATACATTACTGTGCCTTATTTTGGATGTATATTCAAAATAGTAGTGATTTTAATTATATTTTAGACTAATTCATGGATTATGTATGTATTTATGGTACTTGGTATAGCCTATTACATAGATGATTAGTCTATTAGCTTATTTATATAGTTAATGCTTGATTACTAAATGAGTTTTATTTTTCTAATAGGCTGATGTGATTCATGCATTTGTTACTTTAGGTTCATTTGGTTTTAAGTTTTTAAACTAATGACTATAATTAATCTTAGTAGTAAGGTTAAGGTTAAATTAAAATTTTAAAAAAATGTTAGTGTCTTTATGAGTTAGTACTAGTTGGGTCTAACATTTAATATTTTCATATGTTATTTATTAAATGATTTAACTACATATTATTTATAACAAATGCCATTACTATTATAGATTCAATTATTTCCATATTCATAGTAGCTCATGAATTAGCTCATTAATTATAGGTAAAGAGAGAAGAATTGTCTACTTGATTATATTTTTTATCTATTGCTTCAAACTATTTATGTCCTATAACCTATGATGATATTATATTATATGCTTTAATTAGATGCATTATGATAATTATGCCTTTCTTATTATTGGATAATTATGTTTACTATACAAATCAAACACTTCCTCATTGTTTCATTCATTTCTTCACTATACTTGAGGAAATTTACCAAATTCTTATTTAATTCAATAAGGAGAGAAAAAATATGAATTATCTTACACATTTCCCCTAGGTTGAAAAAAAATTCATTGAATAACTCCTCTTTTATCATTTTATAAAATTATTTGTTTATCCCAGATAATGAATGTAGTTCAATGCTATCTTATTTTAAAAAATAACAATGAATGGCCAATATATTTTCTTGAATTCTAGTATTCAAATCATCACACAATTTTATACAATCTTGAAAACATTTCATATCTTATTTTAGAATGGTTATTTTCCATTTCTACACTAATAAGCCATACACGAGAATACTTATCTTTTGATTGATTGAACATATGTTTAGATATTATAATTTTATCATATGTTAGAGCCATATTTGGAATATCCCTATTTTTCTTCTTCATTTGTATTATTAATTTCTTCTTTGAGTCTCTTTTGATCATCTTTAATTAAAGAATATACTTTCATATCTACTTCAACGAACTTGAGTCCATTAATGTTTATATCTTACAACAAAGGTTTTTTACCTCCCCATAGATTTTACACTTGTGAATATTTGCAATGGTGTCATTTTTAAATATCGTCTTTCATATTTGACTATGGCACTATGGATAAAATAATAGTCTGACTACGGTTTTCCATGTCCTGTATGATAAACTAAATATATGTAGAGTGTTCATATTTTTTCCCTAAGTTTTTATTAAGTTTTTCTTCCTTATTCATTAATTTGAATCAAATTTATTGTTATTACTTGGAAATTTTCAATGTTTACTTCATGGGTTGATTCACCAATATCTATTCTACTGACAACATAATCATCTAGAGTCATATATTATTCATTCTTCTCATATGTCAACTTAGAGATTTGTAAAAATTGTGTTCCAAAGGAATAAATCATCAATATTAAAGTAGTATTATCCTTCTTGGGCATAATAATTTGTAATTTTTTTGATAAAATAACCTTAACATTGGGTTTCTTTTTTTATTCACCATCTATTATACCCAGGGAGAGAGTGTCTTGTTTGAGTAAATAATCATCTTGATATTAAATTTGGAAGTGATGTGAGGACTGGGAGGATTGGAATACTTGTAGGTGACAATGGAAATTCATATCATAATGACATTTTATTGAGGTGAAGAAGGAATATGTGGTGGATAATACAAAATAGGTGGTAGGGGAAAAGGACAAATGAGAGGATATGGAGGTGGAGAAGGAAAAATGAGAGGATATGGGGAGATGGAGGTGGAGAAGGAAAAATGAGAGGATATTTAATGTGAGGATTATATGATACCAATGGTTTTATCACAATGTTGGTGGTAGGATCATAAACCTATTATGTTGAATTATCTATTGACAATGATGAATCTACGCCCTAAGTTAAATTCCAACTTTACTTCAGATGTAGTACTTGGATGTATTTTTATCTCAATCTTATTTCTTGGTTTATCTATAAAAGTTTTATCTAGAATATGTTTCTTGCTTAGTTCACCATTGTCTCCTCCTTGACTTGTATTTTTCTTTGTACTCTTTGAATACACAAATTTTGGTTGAATTGAATAAAAACTAACTCTATTTCTTTTTATTTGAAGATTATCCTTTTGTCTATCCTCTAACACCAGTGTATTATACAAGTCTATTTTTGAGCCATGATTTTTATATTTGTATAACAAATTTTTTATGTTCTTCAAGACTAGATAATTATTAAACAAACTAATCAATTAGTGGTAAATAAAAAAAATGAACTTTTACAATAAATATTGGATCATACATATCATTTCCATCATCTTTCACACCTACTATTACCCATGTCAATGAAAATTAATTTATCTAATTTAAATTCATTATCATATAATATCTCTTTATGACCTCAAAATAATTTTTCATAAACTTCCTAATAATCTTTAATTTTAGGTTGGTATGAGTATCTTGAATCAATTATGAGGTTGTATTCCATACATTTCCTACTATAAAATGTGAACCTTATTTTATGAAAATTTATTGTGAAATCAGCAAGGTTTTTTTCAATATTCATTGCATCAATTTTTGACTTGTAGATGTAAACTAAATCCAACAGGAAAGGGAATTCTTTCCACTTTTATTTATTTTCATTTCTTATGTACTTCACCTAATTATTTTTATAGTTTAATCAAAATCATATTATCATTTATTTATTTCATAAATCTATATGGGAAATCCTCAAATCTACCAACTCTGATATATGTGAACTTAGGAAACTATATCAAATAACTACCATAATACATAAATAATGAAATAAACTCATTATAAATACACATAATAGTATTTTCATTTAATGATTTTACTATTATAATTTTGAAGGAATCATTGACTATTCTTAAATGAATTATATTCCCTTCATGAGTAATCTATGGAAGATAATCATGAATCTTTCTTGTATGGCTATATGTCCCACTTGTTGAAAGACCAAGCCATACTTTCATGACTAAAATTGAATAGAAAAAATAGGAAGTCATATATAATTGTTGTGTATACTAGATTCACCAACTGCTCATGAATATTATCACTGATTATCTTACCCTAAAAAAATAACTATTTCCCATGGTAAATTATGTTAATGAACATACATATCCAGTATTAGAAATGGCTAGTTTCTTCATGACCAATTTTCATGTTTAAGAGTGTTATCATATCTGACAATTCATCACCAAAATTAGATATGTATATTATTTTGGTTAATTTAGATGACCTTTTTCTTCTGTTTCTCATCCAAGATTGAGTGAAAATTGTTAAACATTTTTATTTATTATTATCAAAGAATCTTTACCTGTGTTTTTTGTTTATTTCTATGACCTTATAACATTTCGGTAATCTAAAAACAATATTCAAAGATGAACACTCTAATTTTTCAAATTACATGTCATTAAAGGACCTAATATCATTGGTTTCTTTGTTTTAATACTTGGCATTGGTAATTTCTAAATTTGTACATTATATAAATGTTGTAGAACCAATGGCATACATGAGACCACTCTCAAAACAATTTTTTGAAATAACATCTCTCTTATTCTTTTGCACTATATCCCATAATTATTCCGAATATAGATGACATATCTTAGAATCATGGATCTTAGGAAGATCTATTTCATGAGTAGTCATTTACTTGTATCCAAATTATTTATATTTAATTTTGGCTGATTTGCAAATGAGCAAGGTTGTTATAGCAAGAATTTATATGTTTTTTAAAGTAAGGTCAATAGGGAAAAAATATTTATGAGGTAAATATGAGCTATCAACATAATTCATAAAAATAATGACAAATTTCTTATTAATTAAAATTGATGTTTTTGAAAGCACAACATTTCAAAGAAAAACAAATTTGAGAGTAATAAAAGCAATAAAATATATAAAAGAGAAATATAAGGTTTTAAAATGAAACTAACCTAGGAAAATGATAAATTGAAGTGATACAATGTCATTTTATAGTGTGGAAAATGTTGGAGAAGACCTAGGAGTGCAATAGTGCTTTTGGCAAGATTGAGTCCATCTAAAACTATTTTATATACTTTAGCACATTTAAATGAAAATATTGATTAAATTATCTTTTAATTATGTCAGAATGTGTTAGGGTTAAAAAAAATTATATATTTTTATTTTTATCTTTTTTTAGACCTTATCAAGCCTATCAGGCCCATCAAGTACCTTATGTACTCATGATAACTAATGCACTCTAATATAGTTAGGTATATCAGATGTTAATAACAAATATGGAACAAAACATAATTTTAAAATGATGATTATTTTCTATGTCAATTCTATCAATAGTACTAGGCACTTCAATCACTGACAACACTAAGATACTAAGAGTAAATCAAGCTTATTTAGTACTTCAAGTACTTCATCAAATTTTACAAACTCCATCATTCCCATCAGGCACATCAGGGACTTCTATCACCATAAGTACTCATGAAACTAGACCCCAATTGGGTCTATCAATATTTAGAGTTATATGTAGAAAAATAGATCAAATCATGTTTTTTTCCTATAAGGAACCTAAGTTTTGACACTTGAAAACAAGTTTTGACACTAAGTGTTTATAATCAAAATTTATTGCAATAACATTGTCTACTCATTAGTGCAAAAATTGGGAAATAATGGAAACATTAATCTTTTTATAACAATAATATATTATTACTATTACCATATTTAATAAATATTATATATATTACTATAATAATAAATTAATCAATTTCTAAATTTGTCCCTGTTCCCATGTCTTTAGTGGTAAGTTTTGATCAATGGAGAATATTGGTAGGGAATTTTATAAGGTTTAATTTATTTTATTTTTTTCAATGCATGAGGATAAATAGATTAGAAATAAAAATATGGTCATGTTAGAATATAATTAAATCTAGGCATTAATATATAAAAATTATTACATTATACATATTTCATTATTTAAAGATGAATTAACATAAATTTTGAAAGGAAATGTTGAATTATGAAAATTTTAAGGGTTGACTATCACATTTAACCCCTTGATAATTTAATTTTGACCCTCAAATTTAGTATTTAAAAGAACACATAGATACTTACTTGGGAGTTAGATAACATTTATATTAATATAAATTACATATTTATTTCCATATCACATTGTTGTTAAATTTTTTAATTTATTTATAATATGATATGGTTTTGTATATTTTATTTTTATCTCACATTTATTTTTTTTACTATAACATTGCTGTCTCATGCATTTGGAGAGTATGATCAGGTCAATTTTTTTCAAACAAAAGCAAAGATGCAGAGGGTAGAGGGTATCAAGTAGGACACTACATTAAAGATACGAGGGAAGTGGATTTGTTATTTTTAGTGTTAACATGGTATTAGATGTAAAAATATAGTTTCCATTTTTAGTTGATGGATTTGAAACTTTGGTATATGTCAGTAATAAAGGATACTACATTGTTTAGGAAGATACAAAATTACAAAACCACACTGATTTGTCAATTCCACCAATTCATAGTGATCACATAAATACTGAAATAGATGATTATAGTGTTATCATGGAAGAGGGATATTGAGTGATGAAATTGAAATCACCATCAATATAGGGCCTAAATATATAACTAGTTTTTTTTGTAGAAAATGTGGTACTCAAACACAAATTATCTTATAGAAATGATGACATATCCCATTGGTTTATAAATCATGTGCTAAAAGATCACAAAATATATGAAGAGAAATTTGGGCCCCTGAATTTTAGTGTAATGGTAAAAAATGTGGTGAATTTATGTTATACATGCTCAAATTTTATAACACATAATAAGTTAATAACTTGTCTAATTAAAAAATTGGTTTTTTATGAAATAAAAAGTGCATAATGGTTAAAGGGAGTGATTAGTTGGATGCTTTGTACCTTATACATGGCATGAATATAATTTGAAGTTCAGAGATGTTGATGTAAACTTGATCTATTTGTGATCATCTACGCATATATATGTTGTAGAGGGAACATTTAAAAATGTACTTGAAGGAGATATAATAAAATTTAAATCATTGTGTGTTAATATCTTTGGTGTGCATATCGATATGGAAATCAACCATCCTAGTAAATAATGTTCCATATCTAAAATATCTCTCATATGTTTGCTTCAAAATAGGCCAACATAGATAGCTCTCCCATGGATGTCAAATTCAAATAAGTCAAATAAAAGGTTGAGGCCATTACGTGGGATGAATTATAAGATTGAAAAACTCTATGCCACTAATTACAATGATTCTAAAAAAGTTATCAAATGACCCTACAATGCTTAGAAACATCAAAAATTCAATTTCACTTTACCCAGTTCATCATATTGAAAATTTTATGATGATATAAAATGGTCAATGTTTTTAGATGAATTGAAAATGTGGAAAATCATTGTTGTAAATTAGACTAACTCAAAAAATTATTTATTAATTCTATCAAATTTTTATGGCATAAAACTAGAGCCCTAAAGGAAAAACTAGAAAGAAATTTGTGTTAGATGAATTAAAATCAAATTACATATTTAATATCAAATTAAAAACATGGAAAGAGGTATGTGTAAACATTTTTACCCAAAAAAAAATTAAAGAGGATCTTAAATATCTTTAATAATATTTCTCACTTTAAGGCTCTGATGAATAGTCTTATGCCATGGAGAAGGATCTTCTCATCCCCTACCAAAACCTTGAAGTTAAAGAAGAATACTTTTGGAAACAGAAGTATAGATGTTTATGGCCAAAGGAGGGAGATAGAAACTCTAAATTATTCTACTAGAAAGCCTCCAAAAATAAGAACAATAACTTGATCTCTAAAATCCTTCAAGATGATGGAAGGAGATGCATTGACCCATGATATTAAGGAGTGAATCATCCTATATTTTAGAGATTTTATAAAATAAAATGTATCCCTAGACCTTCATTTAGAGGAAAAAATTATCTTCAATGTCTGAAGCCTCATCTCACATGTAGATAATGTGGCCCTCCTAAATCCCCCTTTAATATAAGATACAAATGTTATGGTGTTCTCTATAGATGGAGGTAAGGCCCCAAGTGTATATGGCTTTCCTCCTCTCTTCTTTAAAATTTTTCGTGACATCATCAATGTGGAAGTAGAAGCAATGCTCTTTGAATTATTTAGAGTTGGAGCTATTTTGAAACAAATAAACAATAATTTTCTTATCCTTATTCCCAAAAAACATGGAACAAATCAACTAAAAGACTTCAAGCTAATAAGATTATGCTCAATGACTTATAAAATATGCTCCTTAACACTAGTAAGAAGGATCTTGTATGCAATCAAAAATTAATCATGTCTATAAATCAATCCTAACTCAAAAAAGATAGATCATATTTACACTTCTGATTGGGGATACATTAAATAATTAGGAACACGACCAATATAGGGATCTACTAGAATCAATTAGGGGATCTCTTATCATAATAAACCATGCTAGGGAAGGTTTAAAATCTTCCAGTCAAGAATAATCACGCAACAACCCTAACTAGGCCCTATGTTTTCATATCTCACTAAACTAATAATAAGTAAAGCAAAAAAATCTAATCTAGTGCTCACCAAATCTTGTGGCACAAAGTGGGGGTAGTAAACAATAAAACTAAACATGCATAAGATACATATGCTCACATCAATGTATATGGAATCCTAATGTATTGAACAGAAATACAAATACAAATCTATATACTCTTATAAAAGAGAAAAAAAGTTAGGAATACTTACCTTTTAATATGAACCCATCAAGATCTCTCCCTTGGCTCAAGTGATTCATAAAAGGTTTTTGTGGTATGTAAGGACGATAAGGATAAATCAGTTCTAGGCTACATAACCTATCAATTCATCCAAAAGACTTCTCCAGAAGACAAAATCTATATCTCCAAAGAAAGTATGAAACACTATTCTTACTCCTAAAGTATAATGGTGGATAAGCAAATGCATAATAGTTATTAGTTCGTATTATCTTCTCTAAATAATGGAAAAAAGATCTTGTATATATAAGTGGATTTATCCCTAAGCCCTTATGAAAGTTTTAGCTGATAGGGTTGACCTAGTCGACCTAATAGTGAATTTGACAATGAAACATGCTAAATAATGAACTAAGTTAATGATGTAAGAAAATGCCAAACATAATACAAGTCAATCCAACTAACATAATCTTAAAAATATCAAAAGGGGATTCAAGTTAGGGAAAGGCTAAATGAAGGTGGGAAATTACTAGGGAGTGTACAATAGAGAATAACAAGATTAGGTATATTGTTTTTATGAGATAAGTGTGTAGATAACAAGTGGTGAAGGGTACAATAATCCTAAAAAGCACCAATGGTATACCCACCCCTTTCTTGGTGCACCCTTTAGGGCATGCAGTCATAGAAATTGAGACTCGATAGGTTCTTGCAAGATAGAGAGCACTAGTAAGTGATAAATGTTTAAAAATATTATGTGTATACATATGCCCCACTCAAAGCATATCATGCATCATGTAAGTGCAACACAAGATGGTACTTAGGGAATAGAACATGATGACACATAACATTGATGCTAAGTAAGATGTAGTAAAGATAAAATAAGATAAATGAAAGGATAGAATTAAAAAACACATAACTTTACTTACCTTAGTGTTTTAGATAAATAAGGAGATTGAAAGAGATGTGAAGGCATCCAATATTAATAACATTAGGAAAAACTATAGAGATTAGTGTAAAAAAAGAGAAAAATTCAAAAAATAATTAACATGGGCATATATTAGTGGAAAATATTCTCTACTATGTCATGATTCCAAATATTTTTATTGTTTGAAAAATTATTTAGTAGAAATAAAGATATGAGGTTTTTAGGAAAATTGGCAAAGTAGGATTGATAAGGCAAGGTTACAACCAAAAATATTTAGGGCAAATGAATGACAAAATGATGCTAAATGAATGAAAAATTATTGTAGAACACAGTAAATCCCATTGGAAATCATGTAAAACATAAATGGCAAAAAGGAATGTAGAACATATTGAATCATGTTGAGAAGTAAGTAAAAAATAAATAGAAAAACGGAATATAGAACATACTAAATCATATTAGGAAGTATGTAAAACATAAATGGGAAAAAATAATTTAGAACATACTAAATCACATTGGGAAGTATGTAGAACATAAATGATAAATGAAATATCAATGTAAAAATTTGAACAAAGATATGTGAGGAAGTGAAAAGTAACCTCATGTAAGATAGGCACATAGAATCAAACATAAATAAAAACATGAATGGCTAAAATTGAAATGTAAGTCAAGATGGAAGACAAAAATGAAGAATTCATACATAAAGAGAAACATGTAAGAATGACAAATGTCATATGTAAGATAAGTGAAGTTTGTAAAAATTAAACAAGAACATGATGGAGAAATGAAAATCAAAATCTCTAAAGGATGAAAAATCAAGCTTAGTTCTTATTCTAAGATACAATGTAAGAAAACACAACCACCTAATGACATGACTAGTATTAAAATGAGATGGTGTGGTAAGCAAATGGTATAAGGGTGTTTGTGAAGAAATCCTAGTCCCATATAAGGTCTTATAATTCTACTCACAAATTTTAAATGAAGATGCATAAATAAGGTAGATTTGATCAAGGATGTGATCATCTAAAAGTAATTTCCCACAAGGGGAATATAAAGAAAATATGATGTAAATAAGGAACATGAGGTGACACATGGGTGATGTGAACATCCTTGCAATAATGAGACACACTAGACAAGTGAGAAAGGATAAGAACTATCAACACCAAGGACTTAAGACACTTTGACTAATGAACACAAAGCTTGGGATAACAAGTGAAGTACATAGATCAACTCATGAAGGATATATGCATGAAAATAAAAATAATCCCTACCATCCCATAATGTGTTCCCCATTCCTTATGACCCCTTAGAAAATTGTAAGTCTACTACAAAGATTGGGTACTTATGTGATAAAGTAGGTGGCACTAAATACTTTTTTTATTCTCCTTTTCTAGTCTACTAGCATACTACACCCCAATGGACCTTGGATCTATCATGAACCCAACTATTGAGTTTGATCTTAGACTATAAAAAGGATATGTGCTTAGAATCACATCTTTTAGTTTGATTTGAATTTTGAAAATTTTGAATGTTACCTTTTTGATCATTCCTTTTTATTTGTATTTTATGATTTAGTTTTTAACTTCTTTTGGATTTTTCTATTCCTCCTCCATATGGATTCAAAAGACCAAACATGAGTGAAATAGGTGACAAACACAAGAGATCTTATACTTAGTTACTAGAGAAAAGGACCTAAATACCAAGGTGTCTAAAGAATCCTAGACTTTCCCATAAGTAAGTGTGCAATCTCAAAATTAATCTATGTGAGCCTCAAATGAAAGGAAATAAGGGAAATATGGGGATCATGATAGATCCATCTATGTAATAAGTGATATAATGATAAATACACTTGTAGCTAATCACAAGGAGGAAAACTAGTGATATGAAAGGATGGGGCTATGTTATGATAGTCATGTCATTAAGAAAATCCTCAATGATAGCCTACAATGGATATAACACAAGCAACAATAAAAGTAATAGTTATCCCCAAAATTAGTTTAAATATGTTTTAATGTGGTAATTTTTGAGGAATTCTAGGTCCTATCTATGGTCTTACTCTAAAACTAAAAAGGTGAGCACCTATGAGGTGAATGGTAAATTAAGGCGGGGGCGGGGGGGGGGGGAGAATAATCATAAAGCTACTAAGGAAAATATTGACATAAACATACAAAAATGAAAGTGATATATAAGAACCAAAATGAAAACAAATGCCAAATGTAATTTGTAAAAAAACCAAAGAACATAAATAAAACCAATGGTGTTTAGTAAAGTGTGACTAAAAGAAGTAAAATGCACAAAAACAAAGAAACATGAGGTAAAAAATAATAAGTAAAATATATGCTAACATCTATATCAAAGATGAGAATGTGAAATACAAGTCTATAAGTCTCATAAGGTTTATTGAAGCTAGATTTGTTTGTTATTATGCATTGTAGAATAAGAGTGGCCATCATAAGATGCCCCAATGGGTAAGTGGATGTAGGTATGGGCATCATAAGATTCCCAAAAGTCTGAAGGGATATGTGGATGGGCATTGTGAGATGACCCAACATGTGAGGTGGAGTGAGGTAACATTAAATCATTAAAATGATTTACATTGGGTGGGTAGGTGAATTTGAAAATAGGTAAATGTGTTGGTTTTTTAGATTTTAGTGAAGTTTAATTTGATATAGGATGTGTAAAAGAGGTATGAGGAGATAAATGAGGACCATGTATGATATAATTTGGAGTAGGAATTTGAACTAGGTACTCTTTTAGTTCATGTGACCTGAGGGGTTGAGGTTCAATATATGTAATGATATGTTTAAAGTTATTCATGTTAGTTATTATTTCCCTATTGGTGTAGGAATAAGGATCAACAATGGTTTGAAAAAAATTAGTGGATGATGTGTAGGTATGAGATAATTGATTTTTATCATTAGGTAGTTGATGTTAATGTGATTGTGGTTCTTGAGATTGAATTTGAGAAGCTTGAAGATAGTCTTGATAATGCTATTTTGCTAGAGTATTAAGATTGAAATGTGGACCAAGAAAGGAAGAAAGAATAAATAAGTGAAGGTCATGATAGGACTCATGATAATAACCTATAGTAGCATTCCACCAACAAAATTTATTAGGATAGTACCATTTTGGAGGAGGTTTAGAAGGATCAAAGCTCATGGGTTTAGAGGGTGGTAATTTCTTCTTAAGTTGTTCTAGACTCAAGGGAGGGTGGGTTGGATTATAATTGGTTGAATTGGATGCTCCATTTTGAGGTTGGGGAGGATTGGATGAATCAATATTATGATAAAATGATCGGAAAGGTTCTTTAGTAGTTGTTTGAGGTGTTTCAAATTGAGTCATAAGAAAGTCTTACCTTTTTGCTTGGTCTAAGGCATCTTCTAAAGTTTTAAAGGAAAAGATTCAAACTTTGTATTAAAGTGGAGATTTAAGAGAAGTAAAAAATAATTATAAAAGATTATCATAATTAATGTTATGGTCCACTTTATGGGCTAGAGATTACCATCATTTTATGAAAGTATGAGCAGATTCATTAGGAAGTTACTTGGCATTGATGAAATGGCTAAGGTAATTTTCACGAGTGTCATCATGTTGGAATTCCTTCATTAGAGCATAGATTAAATCCTCTACTTTTGAGATGGAATGACTAAGAATTTGGTTGCACCATTCAAATACATCACCAACAAAGGTTTTGGATAAGGTCTTGGTGGTAGAAAAGGTGTTAGTTTGGACCCATTCCTTATAGAGATTACTAAAAGACTTAAGAAACATAGTAGGGTCCTTAGTCCCATCATATTTGACAGTTGGAAAAATGTTTCCAACACCTATGGATGTAATAAATGGGTCTAAAGGTTTATTTTGAAGATGTTTAAGTGTTTTCTTATTCATTGGAGGTTGAGGGATGATATTCCCATTGGCATATCTAAGAGGAAGAGGGAAATTTTTTTTATGTGGTTGAGACTTGATGACGTGAGGTGGTTAACTAGTCATGTGTAATAAATGTTGTTACATGTTCATCATTTGAGAATGATTGGTTGTTTTCATGATGTTCATTTTTTGAAATATTTTTTAAATAAGTTGATTTATGTTAATTTGTTCATTATTATTTGAAGGTGAGGTATTAGTGTTGTTAGGATGAGGATTGGTATTGTTAAAAAGAGGAAGAGTATTGGGTGGAGGATTCTGAACATTGGTATTGGGAGGAAAACTAGGAATAAGGACCTCAAATACATTACATTGTGTAGTGATTGGTTTAGGATGAGGAGAAGATGAAGGAAGAAAGTGAATAGTTTCATTTAAAGTAATAAAATAAGTGAGGTTATGATCTAAATCCTTGATTATGTAACATTCTTGACTAAGAGAAGGCTGATAAGATGTCATCATTATGAGATGAGACTAGATAACCACACACATAATAATTACAAAAGAAAAGAGACAAAAATTAATAGATAAGAGTATAGAGTTGATTGGGTCAACCTAGTACTGATAATAGGGTCTAAAATTTGAGAAAATAAGGATACAAAGTTGACAGGGTTGACCTAGTTATGTAACCTAGATAGAAAATAGGAGAAAAAAGATATAGAGTTGACAAGTCAACCTATTACTATATCCTAGGGGGTATAAAATAATATTGTATCAATGTGGTTGAACTAGTACTATAATCAGGGGAGATAGATAGTCTATGAGAGACTATGTCAAATATCATATTTTGATCCAACTTACATTGACATGTTAGTACATAAGATTTATTTGATTTTATCTAATGTTGTTGGCATTTGGATCATCTATTTCCATCTTGTATAATCAATGGATCTTCATCATAATGAATAAGTGTTCATGATTTTATACTTTAACATTAATTTTTCCTTTAATTGGTTAACTAGTATGGTCCCATTTGAATCCAAGTTTAACTAACATTTAAAACCTTAGTCTAAATTAATTTAGCCTAAGTTCTTATTAAAATGGACTTATTATTTATGAAGGGTCAATTTATTATATTTTATCCTTTGATTTTAATATTTGTAGGTACGAATTAAACATAGAAATGATACATGTTGAAAATGTGGTTAATTAGATCAAAGATCAATAGTTCGTAGATGATCTCCAAAGTCAATATGTCAAAGTTCTTGGATCAAAAAGTGATGGTGCATGTTCCTATGTATAAATCTAGATCAATTATTTGTATTGAAGGCTAGGGTTAAAAATTCAAGATCAAAGATAAACAGAGCATGTTCAATCATGCAATTACAGATATAATGATGAGCACATATTCAACATGTCAAAGGATCCTAATATTGAACATGATATTTCCGAGTGTCATAATCATGGTGAATTAGATGTATAAAAATGGTCCACATTTAATCAAGTGAACAAGCAACAAATTAATGGTCCACATTTGATCTTATGTTTACCAAATTAACAATGTACTTTTGATCATTTAGATCAAATATCAATGGTGCATGTTTAATATTATAGATGAATATCAATGGTGTGAATCAAGTAAAGGAGTAAAATATCTTAGATTACAGATGATGATACTATGTGTCATAATAGCATTAACCAAATGGATACTAATAGTAGGGTATGCAAAAGACATGGAGCTACCAAGTGTCATAATCTCATAAACCTAGGTCAAAGATCAATGGCCACATTGATAGTCAAATTTATATGAGGCACAAGAATATGACACATGTTGAAAGAGACAATGGTAACATTTTAAAAATAAATAAGCATAATGGTGAGGGGATTCCACATAGGCATACAAGTCATATCGAAAGATTTTATGGACTCAAGCATATGAAGTTATAAATACAAGATCCAAATTTGATTTAAATCACCAAATCAATGTCTTTAAAACTTGTTTTCCACCATTAAAGTTCTATTTAAACCTCCAAAAATCCCTAGAATGTACCAAAAACCCTAAATTATTCCTACACTCAATAAATTGAGCTAGAATATGGAGTTTGGTGATAAAAATTTTTCAAGGATTTCAACCAGATAGCCACAAGATTTGAATTATCATTCTCAAGCACATAATTTGATTAAGATCATAATAATGGAAACACATAGAGATAATTCAAATAAAGTAGTTGAATTATACCTATCATCAAATGTAAAAGGTTGAGTTCTCAAGGATACAAAGGATGTATCTTACTCATTAAACATTAGAGATAATAATTGTTTGAGTTTATTCTAGATAATTGAGAATTGGGGGATTTTGACTAGAGAAGAGATGTTACTTCTAGTGAAGAGAATATATGATGACATAATGTAAATTCATATGAATAGACTCCATTATGCTACTATTAAACTAGAGGTACTATATTGTATCGATGTCCTAAGTCCTCTTTTCAAATATACTAAAATTGCTAAGGGTGTGTTGATTTATGAACCTAGTTTGAGGAAAATTATATATATATATATCCTCTATTACTTTTGAGTTATATTATAAGTTTCCTAGGCCCTAGATAGATTTATATTCTATTAATACAAGGGCCCAAAGACATACCATAATGGACATCCTGGCAAAATGGGTAGAATTAAGTGACAAGGTCATTGTTAATCCTATAAATAAAATTATTATGAGTCAATTCAGACTTGAGGTTAGAATGGTCATGACCATGTAAAAAAAATATATGGATTTTCAAATACATCACATGTTGAACTAGTATGGATTCTTATTTCCTATTTCATCATTAAGGAAATAGTAATATCCCCTTTAGGTGAAATCATTAGCATTTCCTTGAGTAGACAAATCTGTGGCATTAAAATCAAGAAGAGGACCAAAATTTTCATGATGTACTATTTTATAGATGCCCTATGTGCTACTACCAAAATCCCAAACTGAAGATAATGGTCCTTAAATGGTACCCAAACTATGTCTCAGCATTACTTCAAATTATAGATTTACAAATTGAGAGACCATATCTAATTCAATTTTGACTATGTTTATCCTACCTTGAGCCAATCCATTGATGGTATCTCCATTATGAGGGCAAGTCATTTAATTAAGAAGTCCATTGAGATAATAGGAGACATATAGATATATCCTAATTGCATTGTTATAAGGATAGAGGGAACCTAATGTGCTCACCTTACATTGCTAGCACATATTCTTGATAAGTTGGCAAAATCAGAGGTGGCATACCATTTATTCAATGGAATAGATGGAATTTGTAAAACTAAGAGGAAGGGAATTATACATAGTTTTCACATGACAATTGGCAAAACTATATTTAGATAGTGGGATCACATTGAATTTGCCTCAAAACATAGGCTTTCCTTCAACTTGTAGATAGATGATCATAGACAATGGGATCTATATGGTAGAGTAAAGGATCATTTGAAAATCAAAGGTATTTTTGTTGTGCCATATGACCATGAACCTAGTGCATTTGAATTTGTATACACTAAAGAAACCTCCTACTATGAAGTTGATAGAAGACTAAAAGAGCATAATATAAAGCCTAAGTCCATATTATAAAGAGATCAAAAGATGGATGATAGATGGAAATTTTGTCTAAGGTAATATCATTTGGTAAATGTTGTGTCTTCTAGGCTTCCATTAGCAAATATACAAATAGAACATAGGCTTGAAGAAATGAGACCAAGTGAGCTTGCTTCAAGATTTTTAGTCCATGAATATTCTAATACAATAGAGTGGGATTCGCCTCAATAAGAAGTTCACATGATAGATTTAGATCCTCTAGAATATGTCAAAGATGTATTGATAATGTTCTCCTTGACATATGAATCAAACATTGATACAAAGGGAGAAAAGGTTGAAGAATATATACCTGATAAGGGAGAAGATAAGTCATTAGACTTGATGATTATTGATCCTCCCAAGAGGAATGCTGAGACTATAATTGTCTTAAAGGCAAAGAAAGTTAAAGTGGCCATCACACCACCTTTTAAGGATATCAATTATTTTAGTGAATATAATCCTATATATGGGCCAACTATACCTAAATGGTTCATATATGAAACAAGGTTAGAAAGGATTCCTATTGTTTATCATCTATTGGCCATAGTAAAGACTACAAACATTCCTATGTGATATGAGTTGAAGCGTTGGATCATAACATTACAAGATGAAAAAATAGAGAGATTGACTACTCCAAGTCAATCATATAACATGCATGAAAAGGTGAAAATTAAACATATGGTCCAAGATTTAGCTGGGGTCAGGTATGATCTAGCTATCATAGGCTTACAAAGGGTCATTAGGACACTTATCATGGGAGGAGGCTAGGAGATTCTACATCAAAAGGTGGAACATTTGCTTAATTTAACCCAAAAGAGAGAACAAAGACTAGGGGAGGACCTTATATTTGAAGAATATGTTCTAGAGCTAGCACAATCCTATGATTAGACGTTACAAGATAAATCAAAGGGTTAAAATAAGAGAAGTATCTGGAGGAGCAATCCATTTTATCAGTCCCAGTGGATATTGTCAATAATTTTGAAGAAAATATCTATGATACATTTAGTTATTTGAAAGTAATAAGGTGTAAATTGGACATAGTGCGCAAACAACATACCCTGGCTATGAACTAAGCTAATCATTGGCAAGCTTTAGATAATAAAGTAAAGGAATTGATCAAGATACTAATAGAAGGCTAGATTCTTGAACTCAAAACATTTAGCTTATCACATTTGAATATGGATATGATAATCTTGATGGAGAAGATCAAGGAACCAACCATCCCTAGTCATATAGGTTTGATAACTAATGAAGAATTATAGCATAAAGCTACCTAGCTCATCAAAGAGGTCAAGAATAAAATATAGGGCACTATATAGACTAACAACAAATGTATCTTGGACATGATCTTATCAGTAGATGATAAGATTAGTAATTCTAGGAGTATTAAAGAAGTAATTGATAGAGTTGATGATGTCTTCAAAGATTTGGTACGGTAAGAAGAGGAGTTGTTCATGGAACCAATCATCAATCTCAGATTGATTAATGGATAATATGACAAAGCCATGAAGATTTTGGCACAAATGTAAAGGAACGTAGCTATGGGGGCATCTCAAAGTCAATTGTGTTGACTTAGGATATTCTTTGTATCAAAATCATGTAAATCATTTGAAATGAATATTATATTTTGTAAAAGCATGTGCAATTTTTAACACATATGACTTATAGGCTAGTTACATTTGAAAAGTGTCATTAGTTTAAGAATTTTTGTAAAAGGACACAAGTCCTTGACACTTTTCTAATTCTCATTTGATAATGACTAGTCAATATACCTCATAGGTTTCCTATAAAAGGGGGTATTATCATTGTAAAGAGGGAGGAAGTTTTTAGAGCAAAACTTTTGAGGGAATTCTGCAAAGATTATCTCATATTTGTTTGTTTATTTTTTATCATGGCTACTTCCTCAAGTTTATAGTTTGATGTTTAGATTTGAATTGATTTTATGAATTATTGATGTGTAGATGTTAATGCAGAGTTGTTAATTTAAGCTTATGCTAGGTTGACTGAAAGCTTTTAGATTCATTTCAATATCCTTATTTTTCTTAAAGATGTGCTAATGCAATTTTCTTGTGGAATTAAATCTTTAAAGTGAATTGGATTTCTAATTTACATTTTTCATATATCGTTAGACACTTGCTTGGTATATGATAGGATCTATACTTTTGGTAATTTCATGTCATATGCTGGTTTTAAGATGCACACCTTTGATGAAATTCAAGCCTTGTCAATATTTATGGACCTAAGATCAAAATTATCTTTCTTTCAACCCCACCCTGCCTATTTCTCTTTTTTTGATCAAATCAATGTAGTTTAATTTCTCATTATAAATATTTATGCTAGATTAGGTTTTTTTTGTCTTTAGGTTTTGATCATCATTCATTAGACTTAGCTAAAATAAATTTCACCTTTTACAAACCTTTAGGACCATATTTTCTCCAAACAACCACTTAAATAATCATTTTTGTGAAATAGTCAAATCTCTTGGTTGCTACTCCACCAAAGATCTCAAGAAGATCACAACCAATGACTCATGCAAAATATTCTTTGAATATTTAAATGAGAAGTGTTTTCAACACTATGTGAACGTTGTGATACACTTGCATGCATCAATAGGGAAATTTAATTGGTGCAAGGAGGGAGTTGAGCTAAATATTTGTGAATCTAAAGTATCTCGAGCTAATTTTAGTGAATTATATTCAAAGATCAATTGATTCTTTGCATATTTATGTTTTTATTAGCTTAAATTTGTAAAGGTCATTGATATTCATGGTTTTAGACTAGTCTTTAGGATTATTTAGCTAAAGATAATTATTCTTTGAAGATTCATGTGAAATTTTTACAAAGGTTACTTAAGCTTTATGAATTTGACTTGTTTGAGGTTAGTGATATTAATTTTGTGTAAAGATCACTCATATTCACAAGTTTAGAGGTATTTTTAAGCTAATTCAGATAAAGATAGTCATTATTTGAAAGATTTGTATGAATTTGTACAAATATTACTTGAAATTAGAAATCTACACATACAAATATACTTATTTGTAAGAATTAAACTATTATTTTCAAAGTCTAAACTAAAGATCATTTGTCTTTGCAAAGATAAAGTTTATACATTGTATTTTGAAAAGTAAATAGATTTTACAAGCTAGAATTGACATGAATAATAACTAGGTCAAGGTATGAGACAAGCTACCTCTTCTTTCATTTGAATTTCATAGGAAAACAATAGCAGATAAAGGTAATTGTAGAGTTTTTAAATCTCAAACTACTTCACCTATTTATGTTACATTCATTCATCATCAATGTATGGCTTGGTTAGATAGATCATCTATTAATGTGCTTAGTAAAGTACATGACTTACCAAGAAATATAGGGAAATATTTACCTTCATTTAATCCTAGAGGTGTTATTATTGTTGAAGAACACATCAAGTCCTTTAAATTTACCTTAATATTGTTAAATGTTGTTCATGAAGATGTTGCTTGCATATTATTTCCTTTTAATTTTAGAGATGTAACATATGATTGGGTTTTTAATCTTCCTAAAAATCACATCATCAGTTGGGATGATTTCAACAATTATTTCATTGATCAATTTGGAAATATTATCAGTCCATGTGTTTTATATCAACAATTCACCACAATGAAGAGAGATTCAAATGAAACCATTAGAAATTTCAATGCTATATTTCAAAAGCTGTATAAAAAAACTATAACTCCCTATAATCATGATGAATATTTATCTTTATAAATCCATAAAGATGATTTAGATCCAATGACTTTCATATTTTTAAAAAGATTTTTTGGAGTCATAAATACATTAGCCTTGACCTATGCTAAAGATGTAAAAATTAATGATCAAATGCAACCCTAAGGTCAATTAGCATATGTTATACCTAACATCAATCCTAACTTACCTTAATTTAATATCATCCCAAATCATAATCATAACATGCATGCATTGAATCAAACTCTAGTCTTAAACCAACTACCTTTGAGTCATGCTCATCTTAATCAAAACCTAGGATTAGTAAATAAATCTACAAGTGGATCTCATCCATAAAATAAAAAAGCTATAGTTCCAATAGCTATTAGTATTACTCATGTCCACAATTTAGAGGAACCTAACAATGAAAATGACTCTATATTGAAAATGGTTCAAAAATTGACTACTAATTTTCCTTAGTTACAAAGATAGGTAGGTAACACTAGGAAGAGTTCCAAATAGAAACTATTCTTATCAGAAGTTTAACAAACCTAAAAATAGGTTTTATAATAGTAAAAACAACAATAATATTGATTCATATACAATTAAGAATATGCCTAAAATAACACATCTAGGTTTTATACATTGTATTTTGAAAATGAAATAGATTTTACAAGCTAGAATTGACATGAATAAGAACTAGGTCAAAGCATGAGACAAGTTACCTCTTCTTTCCTTCAAATTTCATAGTTAGAAAAGAGTGGATAAAGGTAATTTTAGAGTTTTTAAATCTCAAACTACTTCACCTATTTATGTTGCATTCATTCATCATCAAGGTATGGCTTGGTTAGATAGATCCTCTATCAATGTGCTTAGTAAAGTACATGACTTACCAAGAAATATAGAGAAATATTTACCTTCATTTAATCCTAGAGGTGTTATTACTGTTGAAGAACACATCAAGTCCTTTAAAGTTACCTTAAGATTGTTAAATGTTGTTCATGAAGATGTTGCTTGCAGATTATTTCCTTTTAATTTAGAGATGTAACATATGATTGGTTTTTTAATCTTCCTAAAAATCACATCATCAGTTGGGATGATTTCAAAAATTATTTCATTGATCAATTTGGAAATATTATCAGTCCATGTGTTTTATATCAACAACTCACCACAATGAAGAGAGATTCAAATGAAACCATTAGAAATTTCAATGCTATATTTCAAAAGCTGTATTAAAAAACTATAACTCCCTATAATCATGATGAATATTTATCTTTATAAATCCATAAGGATGATTTAGATCCAATGACTTTCATATTTTTAAAAAGATTTTTTGGAGTCATAAATACATTAGCCTTGACCTATGCTGAAGATGTAAAAATTAATGATCAAATGCAACCCTAAGGTCAATTAGCATATGTTATACCTAACATCAATCCTAACTTACCTTAATTTAATATCATCCCAAATCATAATCATAACATGCATGCATTGAATCAAACTCTAGTCTTAAACCAACTACCTTTGAGTCATGCTCATCTTAATCAAAACCTAGGATTAGTAAATAAATCTAAAAGTGGATCTCATCCATAAAATAAAAAAGTTATGGTTCCAATAGCTATTAATATTACTCATGTCCACAATTTAGAGGAACCTAACAATGAAAATGACTCTATATTGAAAATGGTTCAAAAATTGACTACTAATTTTCCTTAGTTACAAAGATAGGTAGGTAACACTAGGAAGAGTTCCAAATAGAAACTATTCTTATCAGAAGTTTAACAAACCTAAAAATAGGTTTTATAATAGTAAAAACAAAAATAATATTTATTCATCTACAATTAAGAATATGCTTGAAATAAACATTTATGATGTGGCTTTAACTAATTATTTTAGGGTTCATAACACTATAAAACATGGTGAATTAGATTATGTAGAATTTTATAATGCTTTTGAAGTATTTCAAGATGAATTGGATACATTTTAAGTTATGCCTAACAAAGATAATGATGTGGGGACATATGGATCTTTAGAGGCATCTAAATCTTCTGAAACAACTCTTATGGTGGAAACCTTTGATTTTCCATTTCTAAATGAGAATGAACTTGAAGATACTCTAGAGGAGATTCATGATTTTCAACATATATTAAGAAGACTTATCCATTGAGGAAAAGATAACAAAATCAACTAATGACAATTTATACTCCACCAAACAACTTTGATACTTCTCCTGATCCTAAAGTAGATAATAATTCAAAACTTCCAAAGAGAAGTAACACTAGAAATAATGATGATTCATCTATTTCTTCTAATAGGAGTGAATATAATATAGTATAAGATATGAAGAAAATTAAAGATAATATGAAATTACATGAATTAAATCGAATAACTCAACAAAGAGACTTGTTACTAGAATCTTTAACCAAAGAACATGGTAAATCATAGAAGCGTACAAATACCAATGTAGTAATGTATAAGAATAAGATAGAGGTTCCACCTTTCTTACTAATGATTATAATCTTTGGTAAGAACTTGCATAATTGTTTGTTATATTCGTGTTCCTCTATAAATATAATGCCAAAATGTAGTTGTGAAAATCTTGGTTTAAATCTTATTAAGTTTGATAGAGTAGTGACTCAATTAGACAAATCTAGAGTTAAAGTGATTGGTGAATTGTTAAATGTGAATATGTAGCTTGCTTTGGAGCCAATGTTTTAGAAATTCATTAATATTCAAGTTATAAAAATTCTAGATGCTTATGGGATGTTTCTTATTAGATATTAGACCAAAGCCATGAATGGATACATGTCAACTGATTGCTCTCATGTGTGGCTACCATGGAAGGGAATTACTAATCAAATTTGAATTGGAAGAGAACCAAAGATAAAACATATGATCACTGAATATAATGCAACCAATGAAAGAGTTAATTTGGTAAACTATAATTTAAGGGTTTACACCCTTGACACTCCTTAGGTATATTTTTCTAAAGACTCTTATGCTATGCTTAGACTTTATAAATTATATGTTGATAGTGCTAGATGCAAATCTAGGTCTGAAGTAGGAATAGTTTTAATCAATCCCATTGGAAAAGAATATAATGCCTCTTGTAAACTTTAGTTTCCTTGCACCAATAATTTGGCATAGTATGAAGCATTGATCTTAGGATTATGATTTTCTATTAAACATAAGGTTAAAGAACTACTCGTATATGGTTAATCTGAACTAGTAGTCAATCAAATTAGAAGTAAGTATCAATTTAAATTGTCTTATCTAAAGAAAAACAAGTTTGAATTATGGCGCATGATTGATTTTTTTGATGATTTCAATATTATTTCAATCCCTAGAAAAGGAAACTAGTCTACTAATAAACTAGATTTGACTACAACTAACTTAGTACCAAATCAAAATTCCCAAAGGCTTAACATTTAATTAGTCCTATGTCCTTTTATACCTAATAATGTTAATAATAATGTTAATCATTTGAAAGTGTTTAGTGATGACCAGTAGATCATTGAATTCATGAACAACTCAAGAGTGTTTGAGTCTCATATTATTGATGAGGTCAATGAGAATTCTCTTGATGATGATAAAATTGATGACAATATAATACAATTGAATGACAATAAGATTCCCAAAGGCATTATTACCTTGAAAAGACTATTTGACAAAGATAAACTAGTTGAAACTGTTCAAGTTCCCAAAGCAAATGGGAAGGATTATAATGTGGTTGACACAGGAACTCAAGGTCAAACTTAACTATTAAACCTTGGTACAGCATGCACAAATGAGGAGTCTAGAAAGGATAAAGACTTATTGACCAAGTACAAGGATGTTATTGCATGGTTTTATGAAGACTTAAATATCTTTGATCCTTGAGTTAACACTCATACCATTAATGCCCTTGAAAGAAGCATATCAACCCTTTAGGCAAAAATAAAGACCAATTAATCTTTTTTTGAACCATTGATTTATAAAGAGGTCAAGAAATTATTAGATGCAAAATTAGTTTTTCCAATTAGACATTCTACTTGGGTAGCTAATCTAGTACCAGTTAGAAAAAAAATAGAGAAATTAGATTATGCATAAATTTTTGGGTCTTGAATAAATATTATAAAAAAGACAATTATCCTTTGCCATCCCTTGACCAAGTGATTCAAATTGTTAGTGGTTCTTCAATGATGTCTTTCCTAGATGGTTTTTTAGGTTACAATCAGGTACTTATTAACAAAGAATATAGAATGAAGACTGCATTAACAACAAAATATGGAACTTTTGCCTATAAGAGGATTAATTTTGGACTAATCAATGTAGAAGATACCTTCCAAAGAGCTATGGACCATACCTTTCAAGTTATCATAGGTAAATTTATCATTATATATATATATATATATGGATGGTTTGACTGTGTTTTCTAAAAATAGGGAAGATCACTTAATGCATTTATATCAAGTATTTGAATGTTGTCAAAGGTATGTAATTTCCCTTAATCCTAAAAAAATCATATTTAATGTAACTGAAGGGAAATTTCTAGGATATGTAATAACTAAATATGAGATTTTTATAGATCTAAAAAGAGTCAGTTCTATATCTAAAATAAAACCCCCAAATAGTAAAAAAGAGTTAAAGTCTTTCTTTAGGAAATAAATTTTGTAAGAAAATTCATTTTTGGTTTTTTAGAGTTTTTGAAACCACTAAATGACATGATAAATAAGGATGTAAAGGTAAAATGGAATAAAGAAATGAATAAATCCTTCAAGGATATCAAGGAAGCAATAAGATAAGTAGTTATATTAACTTAGAAAATTGATAGATATGATTATCCAATTATGTTTATGAGTAATAACTTCAAAAATCTAAGTTAAATTATTCCCTAATTGATAAACAAGCATTTGTTTTGGTTAAGGTAGTAAAAAAGTTTAGTCACTATATTCTTAGGAATAAGATGTATGTTATATTGCTAGATCCTACTACTAAACTCATGTTGAGTCAATATGAATTAGGAGAAATAATAGGTAAGTGGAAGTATACACTCTATGAATATGATCTTAAAATGAAAAATACTAAATTGGTGAGGTGTTAGGGATTAACTCAAATAATTACTAACACTAACCCTAAACTGATCATCTTGCAGGTTGACCAAGAACATTTTTAAAAAAATGACTAGTATGATGTAATCATTCATTTTTTGATCAATGGTTGTCATATAGGACTAATAAGATAATATAGAAGAGATTTGAGGCTCAAAGAAGCTCAAATCTTGATCAAGGATGGGATAATTTATAAGAATAACTATGCAGGAATATATTTGAGATGTGTTTTAAAGGAAGAATCAACCAAAATCTTAAGTACATTTCATGAGAAGCATAGAAGTAGAAACCCCTCTGGGAAAATAACTAATTATAAATTCCTAAGGAAAGGATATTATTCACCCAATATTCATAATGATGCTCACAATCATGTTAGGGAATGTCATCAATGCCAAATCTTCAATACAAAGGAACATAAAACAAGTATGCCCTTGAGGCTAGTTTTGATTGATAAACCATTTGCTCAATAGGGTTTTGAATTTGTAGGGGTTATCAAACCTAATTATTTAGTTGGGAACAAGTACATTATTACTACAATAAATTATTGTACAAGATGGATAGAGGTAGTAGAAATAAAATAGTGTAGGACTAAAGACGTTAACCAATTCATAGAAAAAAACATTTACACCAGGTTTGGAACACCAATATCATTGGTCTATGTTAATGGATCAACATTTACATCTATAGAGATGACTAAGTGGGCCTATGACAATAAGATAGCTATCAATTTTTCATCTAATAATTACCCTCAAGGTAATATATTTTTAGACTTTACAAAAATGAATTTGATGAAAGCTATTAAGAAGTCTACAACACAAGAACCAAGAACATGGTGAAAGTTGATGAAGTATGCTAAATGGGATGAAGTATGCTAAATGGGTACATAAAACCAAAGTGAAACAAGATATAAAAGGATCACCATTTATAATGGTATATGGATAAGATCCAATCTTTGCAATTACTCTCAAATTTCTAACTTACAAATTTATTCAAGAATATATGGAAGAAAATCAATAATATGTCAATTCCAGGTTGCTTGATATCATCCAAATGGAGAATGTAAGAGATGAAGCATTTACTAACTTTAGTAGACATAAAACCACTATAAAAATATGGTTTGACAAATGGTCCAAGATCAAGGTGTTCAGATATCGAGGCCTAGTTCTCTTGTGAGAACAAAGCATCTTAGCCAAAATGAAAACATAATAAATTCATTCCTTTGTGAGTTGGTCCTTACCAAAATGTTAAGACATTAGGATAAAAAACCCCTAATTTCAAAGACTTGTAGGGAGTAGATTTCGCTTTACCAACCAATGGGAGGTATATCAATCATTACTTCTCTACTATTCCACCTCAAGTCTTTATATAATAACTTATAAAATTAGTTAGGGTTAGTGTAGGTAGGTTTGGATTAGTTTCATTTATGTTCCTTGTCTGTAAATAATGTTTGTGAATATTTTTTTTCTTATTGTGTGTTTATTTTATTTGTTTTGTTCTCTAGTTTCCAATAACTCTTTCCCTAATATGGATCCTTAAGCTCTAAATCCATCTAAATGCTCAAAATAAATTCATAAACCAAGAATGTGGATATGAATCTTAAAAATTGGTTGATCATGGCTATTGGAAATTATGAACTTAATGTTTTGATTTTGAGAAATTGATGAAAATTAATAAGTAGATTAGTTGTTCCATAAAAATTTTAAACCTTATTTTGATCTACGTTTGATTTTTATAAGGATTGTATGTGCTTGAGTGAAAGTTTGAATTATCAGAATAAAATCATGTTAGCACTTAAAGAGCATTATTTCCTAGGATGAAGTCTATAACCAAGGATGATTGTCTAAAAATCAAACACTTGATAAAAAATACTAAAAACTTGGATAATTATGGTTCTCAACCTTTGTTTGAAAGCTAAATAAAGTTGAAAAATACAAAAATAAAAGCCTCATTAAAAATATAAAAGTTTTTTGAGCAAAGGTGATTCTAGTAACCTCCACCAAGGCTATGGACACCTAACTAGTAGTGGATTAAGGCCTAGAGAATAACTAAACGTATCTCTATAAGGGATATGGACATAAGAACATGCACCACCATTAATATTTTATCTAGGACATTGAATGTTAGGGTCAAAAATTCAAGATCAAAGATCAATGGGTCACATTCAATAATACAATTGGAGATATAATGATGAACACATAGTCAAACTATTAAAGGATCTTAAGATTGAGAATGATATTTCCAAGTGTCACACTCATGGTGAACTAGATGTAGAAAAATGGTCCACATGTGATTGTATTTTTATCAAATTAATAACACATATTTGATCATCTAGATCAAAGATCAATGTTGCATGTTTAATCCTATAGATGAATATCAATAGTGTGAAGTGAATAAAGGAGTAAAAGATCCTAGATTAAATAAGATGTTGTCATGGATCATAAGATCATTAACCAGATGGAGATAGATAGTAGGGTATGTAAAAGACATGTGGAGCTACTAAGTGGCACAATCTTGTAAACCTAGGTCAAAGATCAATAACCACACTGAAATTCATATTTCTAGGAGACATGAAATGATGACATGTGTCCAAAGAGACAATGATCAAATTTTAAAAATAAATAAGTAGCATGGAAAGGGGATGCCACATAGGAATACAAGTCATACTGAAAGATTTTATGGACTTGAGCATGTGAAGGTATAAATATAAGACCCAAATTTGATCTAAGTCACCACATCACATCTTTCAAGTTCACTTTCCACCATTATAGCTCTGTTTAAACCTCCAAAAATCCCTATAATGTATGAAAATCCCTAAATTATTCATACGTTCACTAATTCAAGATAGAATATGGAGTTTGGCAATAAAAATTATTCAAGGAGTTCGACCAAATAGCCACAAGATTTGAATTATCATTCTCAAGCACACAATTTGATCAAGATCATAGCAATGGAAACATACAAAGCTACTTCAAAGAAATTAGTTGAATTATGCCTATCATCAGATGTAGAAGGTTGATTTTTCAAGGATACAAAGGATTTATCTTCCTCATTAAACATTAGAGATAATAATTATTTGAGTTTGTTCTAGATAATTGAAAACTAGGGGATTTTGACCAAATAAGAATAGAAGTTGGTTCCAGTGAAGAGACTCTAAGATGACATAGTGGCAATTCAGATGATTGGAATCCATTATGATAATGTTTAACTAGAGGCACTACACTATATCGATGTCTTGAGTCCTATCTTCAAAGATACTAAAATTGAAAAGGTTATGTTGATTCATAAACCTACTTTAAGGACATCTTATCAAAATGGGTAGAAGTAAGTGACAAGGTCATTGTTGATCCTATAAATAAAATTCTTGTGAGTCAATTCAGACCTAGGGTTAGAATGGTCATGACCATGTTAAAAAAACTATATGGATTTTCACATACATAACATGTTGAACCAATATGGGTGCCTATTATCTATTTCATCATTGAGGAAATATTAATACCCCCTTTAGGTGAAATCATTATCATTTTCTTGAGTAGGTAGATCTATGGCATTAAAACCAAGAAGATGATTGAATTATTCATGATGTCCTATTTTTCCAGATGCCCTATGTGCTAGAAAAAAATCCCAAACCAAAGAGAATTGTCCTCAAATGGTACCCAAATTATGTCTCAACATTACTTTAAATTATAGATTTACAAATACAAAGACCATATCTAATTCATTTTTTACTATTTTTATCCTACCTTGAGACAAGCCATTGATGGTATCTCCATGACGAGGGTAAGTCCTTTAATTAATTAGTCCATTAAGATAATAGGAGACATATGTATATATCTTGATTGAATTTTAATAAGTATAGAGGGAACCTAAAGTAATCCCCTCAAATCGCTAGTACATGTGTTTGACAAGTTGATAAAATAAGAGGTGGCATATGAATTATTCAATGGAATAGATGAAATTTGAAAAAGTAAGAGGAAAGGAATTCTACATAGTTTTCCATGATAATTGGCAAAACTATTTTTAGACAATGGGACCACATTGAATCTACTTCAAAACATAAGCTTTCCTTTAACTTGTAGATAGATTATCATAAAAAATGGTATCCATATGGTATAATAAAGGAGCATCTAAGAATCAAAGGTATTTTGGTTGTGCCCTATGAGCAAGAACCTAGTGCATTTGACTTTGTATACACCAAGGCAACCTCCTACTATGAATTTGATAGAAGATTAAAAGAGCACAATATAAAGCCTAAGTCTATATTATAAAGAGATCAAAATATGGAGGATAGATGGAAACTTGGTCCAAATCAATATCATTTGGTAAATGTTGGGTATTATAGGATTTCATTAACAGATATAAAAATAGAACACAGGCTTGAAGAAAGGATACCAAGTGATCTTCAATCTTTTCAATCCATGAATCTTGTAAAATAATAGAGTAAGATTTGTCTCAATAAGAGGTTCACATGATAGATTTAGATCCTCAAGAATCTATCAAAGATGAATTGAGATTGTTCTCCTTGACATATGAATTAGACATTGATATATAAGGAGAAAAGGTTAAAGAATATAAACATGATCAGGGAAAAGATAAGTCATTGGACTTAATGATTATTGATCCTCCCAAGAGGAATGTTGAGACTATAATTGTCTCAAAGGTAAGAAAGTTAAAGTGGCCATCACACCACCTTCTAAGGATATAAATTTTTTTAGTGAATATAATCCTATATATGGACTAGCTATACCTGAATGGTTCATACATGAACCAAGGTTGGAAAGGATTCCTACTACTTACCATCCATAGGCCATAGTATAGACTATACAAATTCCTATGCAATAAGAGTTGAAGCCTTGGATCATAGCATTACAAGATGAAGAAAAAAGAGATTGGCTACTCCAATTCAATCAATTGACATAAATGTAGAGGTGAAACTTAAGCATATGGACTAGGATTTATTTGGGTTTGGGTATGATCTAGCTACCATAAGCTTACAAAGGGTCATTGAGATAATTTTCATGGAAGGAGGCCAGGAGATTTTACATCAAAAGGTGGAACCTTTAGTTAATTTAACCCAAAAGAGAAAATAAAGACTAAGGGGGATCCTATTTTTGAATAATATGTTCTATAGCTACCACAATCCCAAGAATAGAGGTTACAAGATGCAATCAAAGGGTTAAAATAGGAGAAGAAGAATCTAGAGGAGCAATCCATTTTATCAATCCCAGTGGATATTATTAATAATTTTGAAGAAACTATCTATGATACATTTAATTATTTGAAAGTAATAATGTCCAAATTGGACATAGTGAGCAAACAACATACCCTAGATATGAACCAAGTTAATCAATGACAAGATTTAAATAATAAAGTAAAGGAATTAATCAAGATACTGATGGAAGGATAGATTCCTAAACTCAAAAAATTCATCTTATCAAATTTGAATATGGATATGATAGTCTTGATGGAGAAAATCAAGGATACAACCATACTTAGTCCTATAGGCTTGGTAACTAATGAAGAGTTCTAGCACAAAGCTACCTAATTCATTAAAGAGGTCAAGAATAAAAGCTAGGACACTACAAGATATGACAAAAAATGTATCCTAGACATGATCCTATTAGTAGATGAGAAGATTATTAATTTTAGGAGTATTAAATAAGAAATGGATAGAGTTGATGAGGTCTTCAAAGATTTGGTAGTGCAAGAAGAGGAGTTGTTCATAAAACCAATCGTCTATCTTAGATTGATTGATGGATAATATGACAAAGCCATGAAGATTTTGGCACAAAGGTAAAAGGTTATAGCTATAGGGCAATCTCAAAGTCAAATGAGTTGACATAAGATATTCGTTGTATCAAAATCATGTAAATCATTTGAAAAGATATTCTATTTTATAAAAGCATGTGCAATTTGTAATGCATATGACTTATAGTTAATTACATTTGGAAAGTCTCATTGGTTTTGGAATGTTTGTAAAAGGACACCTATCTTTGACACTTGTATAATTCTCATTTGATAATTACTAACCAATATACCTCATAAGTTTCCTATAAAATGGGGTATTGTCATTTTAAAGAGGGAGAAAGTTTTTAGAGTAAAAATTTTGTGTAAATTTTGGATCACGTAATATAAGCAAGGGAATTCTGCAAAGAATGTCTCATGTTTGTTTGTTTGTTTGATATCATGGCTACTTCCTCAAGTTTCTAGTTTGATGTTTAGATTTGATTTGATTTTATGAATTCTTGATGTGCATATGTTAATGTAGAGTTATTAATTTGAGCTTATGCTAGGTTGACTGAAAGTTTTTATATTCATTTCAATATCCTTATTTTTCTTGAAGATTTGCTTATTCAATTTTCTCATGAAAGTAAATCTTTAAAGTGAATCTGATTTCTAATTTGCATGTTTCAAATATCATTAGACACTTGCTTGGTATATGATAAGATCTATACTTTTGGTAATTTCATGTCATATACTAGTTTTAAGATGCACACCTTTGATGGAATTCTATCCTTGTCAATATGTCTAGATCAAAGATCAAAAGTATCCTTATTTCAACCCTACCCTACCTATTTTCTCATTTTTTGATCAAATCACTCTAGTTTAATTTAACATTATTAATATTTATGCTAGATTAGGTTTTTTTAGAATTTAGGTTTTGATCATCATTCATTAGACTTAGCTAAAATAACTTTCACCTTTAAAAAAAACTTTAGGACCATAGTTTCTCCCAACAACCACATACATAATCATTTTTGTGAAACAGTCAAATAGATCTACTGTTACTCCACCACAGATCTCAAGAAGATCACAACTAATAACTCATGTAAAAGATTCTTTGAATCTTGAAATGAGAAGTGTTTTAAATGCTATGAAAACCTTGTGATACACTTACATGCATCAATAGGGAAATTTCAATAGTTCTAGGAGGGAGTTGAGCTAAAGATTCATGATTCTAAAGTATCTTGAGATAATTTTAGTGAATTTTATTCAAAGATTAGTTGATTATTTGCATATTTGTGTTTTTATTAGCTTAAATTTGTAAAGATCACTAATATTCATGGTTTTAGACAAGTATTTAGGCTCATTTAGCTAAAGATATTTATTCTTTGAATATTTATGTGAAATTTTTGCAAAGGTTGCTTAAGCTTTATGAATTTGACATGTTTGAGGTTAGTGATATTAATTTTGTGTAAAGATCACTCATATTCACAATTTTGGAGGTATCTTTAAGCTAATTCAGTTAAAGATAGTCATTATTTGAAAGATTTATATGAATGTTTGCAAAGATTTATTGAACTTAGAAATCTAAACATGTAAATATACTTATTTTTAAGAATTAAGCTATTATTTACAAAGTCTAAACTAAAGATCATTTATCTTTGCAAAGATAAAGTTTATACATTATATTTTGAATAGGAAATGGATTTTACAAGCTATAATTTTCATGAATAAGAACTATTTCAAGGTTTATGACAAGGGTACCTCTTCTTTCCTTATAATTTCATAGGAAAATAAGAGAAGATAAAGGTGACCATAGAGTTTTAAAATCTCAACCTACTTCACCTATTTATGTTGTTGTATTCAATCCTCATCAAGGTATGGCTTGGTTAGCTAGATCTTCTATCATTGTGCCTAGTCAGGTATATGACTTACCAAAGAAATTTGTAGAAATATTTATGTACATTTAGTCCCATAGGTGTTTTTATTGTTGAAGAACACATAAATTCCTTTAAAGTTGCCTTAAGATTGTTAAATATTATTCATAAAGATGTTTCTTGCAAATTGTTTCCTTTTAATTTGAGAGATGCAACATATGATTGGTTTCTTAATATTCCTATAAATTACAACATCAAATGGGATGATTTAAAAAATTATTTCATTTATCTATTTGGAAAGATTATCATTCCATGCATTTTATATCAATAATTCACCACAAAAAAAAAGAGATTCAAATGAAACCATTAGAAATTTTAATGTTATATTTCAAAATATGTATATCAAAACTATAAATCCCTATAATCCTAATGAAGATTTAGATTTTGAAATGTATAAGGATGCTTTGGATCCAATGACTTTTGTATTTCTAAAAAGAGTTGTTGGATTCATAAATACATTAGCCTTGACCTATGCTAAAGATGTGAAAATTAATGATCAAATGCAACTCTAAGGTCAATTATCATATGTTATTCCTAACATCAATCCTATCTTACCTTCATTTAATATCATCCCAAATGCTAATCATATCATGCCTACTTTGAATCAAACTCTAGTCTTAAACCAATTGCCTTTGAGTCATGTTCATCTTGATCAAAACCTAGGATTAGTAAATAACTCTACAAGTGGATCTCATCCACAAAATCAATGAGTTATGGTTCTAATAGCTAGTAATAGTACTAAAGTCCACAATTGATAGGAAATTAAGAATGAAAATGACTCCATATTAAAAATTATTCAAAATCTAAGTATTATTTTACTTCAGTTACAAAGATAAGTAGGTAACACTAGGGAGAGATCTAATATAATCTATTTATCAATAGTTTAAAAAACCTATGAATAGGTTTTATAATAGTAACGATAATAATAATGAGTCATATACAACTAGGAATATGCCTCAAATAAATATTTATGATGTGGCTTTAACTAATTCTTGTAGGGTTCATAACACCGTAAAACATGGTGAATTAGATTATGTAGAATTTTGAAATGCTTTTGAAGTATTTCAAGATGAACAAGATACATTTAAAGTTTTACCTAACCAAGATAATGTTTTAGGGACATATGGTTCTTTAGAGGCATCTAAATCTTTTGAAACAACTCTTATGGTAGTAACCTTTGATTTTCCATTTCAATATGAGAATAAACCTAAAGATACTCCAGAGGAGATTCATGTTTTTCAATAGTATCTAAAAAACACTTATCCATTGAAGAACAAATAAAAAAAGCAACCAATGACAAGTTCTACTCCACTAAACAACTTTAATACTTCTCTTGATCTTAAAGTAGATAACAATCCAAAACATCCAAAGGGAAATAACACTAGAAATAATGTTGATTCATCTAGTTCTTCTACTAGGAGTGGATATAATATAGTAGAAGATATAAATAAAATTAAAGATAATATCACATTGCATGAACTAACTCAAATAACTCAAAATAATTATTTATTACTAGAATCTTTAACCAAAAAACATGGTAAATCATAAAAGACTGCAAATGCCAATGTAGTAATATATAAGAATAAGACAGAGGTTCCACCTTTCTTACTAATGATTATAATTTTTAGTAAAAACTTTCATAATTATTTTCTAGATTCATATGCCTCTAAAAATATCATGCCAAAAGGTATTTGTGAAAATTCTAGTTTAACTCCTATTAAGTTTGATAGAGTAGTGAATCAATTAGACAAATCTAGAGTTAAAGTGATTAATGAATTGTTAAATGTGCATATGCAATTTAATTTAGAGAAAAGATTACAAAATTCATTGATATTCAAGTTTTAAACATTCTAGATGATTATGGGGTGCTGCTTAGCAAGTATTGGACCAAAGCCTTGAATGGATACATGTTAACTAATTGCTCTGATATGTGGCTACCATGGAATGGAGTTCTTAATCAAATTTAGATTGAAAGAGAACCAAAGATGAAACATATGATCACTAAATATAATGCAACCAATGAAAGTGTCAATTTGTTTAACTCTAATTTAGGGGTTTATACCCTTGACACTCCTCAGGTATGCTTTTTTAAAGACTCTCATGTTATGCCTAGACTTTAGAAATTATATGTTGATGGTGATAGATGCAAATATGGATCTCGAGTAGAAATAGTTTTAATCAATCCCATTGGAAAAGAATATAATGCCTATTATAAAATTTAGCTCCCTTGCACCAATAATTTGGCATAGTATGAAGCATTTATCTTAGGAAAATAATTTTCTATTAAACATAAGGTTAAAGAACTCGTAGTATATGGTGATTTTAAACTACTAGTCAATCAAGTCAGAAGCAAGTATCAATGTAAATTGTCTTATCTAAAGAAATACAAGTTTAGAGTATGGGACATGATTGAGTATTTTGATACTTTCAATATTGTTTCAATCCCTAGAGAAGGAAACTAGTCTATTGATGAACTAGCTTTGGCTATAAATAACTTAGTACTAAATAAAAATTCCCAAAGGTCTAACATTGAATTAGTCCCATGTCCCTTTGTACCTGATAATGTTAATCATTTAAAAGTTCTTAGTGATGACTAGTAGATCATTGAATTCATGAACAATTCAGGAGTGTTTGAGTCTCATATTATTGATGAGGTCAATGAGAAATCTCTTGATGATGATTAAAGTGATGATAATATAATAAAACTTAATGACAATAATATTACCAAAGGCATGATTGCCTTGGAAAGACTATTTGACAAAGATAAACTAGATGAAACTTCTAAAGTTCTCAAAGTAAATGGGAAGGATTATAATTTGGTTGACATAGGAACTCAAGGTCAACCTCAACTAGTAAACTTTGATATGACATGCAACAATGAAGAGTCTAGAAAGGATAGAGACTTACTGACCAAGTACAAGGATGTTATTACATGGTCTTATGAAGACTTGAAGATCTTTGATGCTTGAGTTATCACTCATACCATTTCTTTGAAAGAAGCCTATAAACCCTTCATGCAAAAATAAAGACTAGTTAATCTTATTTTGGAACCATCAATTTATAAAGAGGTCAAGAAATTATTAGATGCAAAAATAGTTTTTCCAATTAGGCATTCTACTTGGATAGCTAATCTAGTACCAGTTAGAAAGAAAAATAGAGAAATTAGATTATGCATAGATTTTTAGAACTTGAAGAAATATTATGAAAATAATAATTATCCTTTGCCATCCCTTGATCAAATGATTCAAATTTTTAGTGGTTCTACCATGATTTCTTTCCTAGATGGTTTTTTAGGTTACAATCAGGCACTTGTTAACAAGGAATATAAAATGAAGACTACATTGACAAAAAAATGGAGCACTTTTACCTTCAAGGGGATGCTTTTTGGACTCATCAATGTAGTAGCTACCTTCTAGAGAGCTATGGACCATGCCTTTCAAGGTCTCATAGGTAAATGTATCATTATATATATGGATGATCTAACTATGTTTTCGAAAAATAGGGAAGATCACTTAATGCATTTATAATAAGTATTTGAATCTTGTCAAAAGTATGTAATTCCCCTTAATCCTAAGAAAATCAAATTATATGTAAATGAAGGTAAATTACTATGACATGTAATAACTAAATATGGGATTTCTATATATCTAAATAGAGTCAATTCTATATATAAAATAGAACTCCCAAATAGTAAAAAAGAGCTAAAGTCTTCTTTGTGAAATCAATTTTGTAAGAAAATTCATTTTTGGTTTTATAGAGATTATGAAACCACTTAATGACATGCTAAATAAGGATGTAAAGGTTGAATGGGATGAATAAATACTTCAAGGTTATCAAGAAATCAATAGGATAAACACCTGTGCTGATAAGTCCTAATTTCACAAAAGACTTTTATCTTTATTATTTTGCTTTTGAACATACTATAACAACTATTTAATTTAGAAAATTGATAAATGTGATCATCTAATTGAATTTATGAGTACTAAGTTCAAAATTTTTGGGTTAAATGATTTCCTAACTGATAAATAAGAATTTTATTGGTTAAGGCAGTCAAAAATTTTAGTCACTATATTCTTAAGAATAAGATGTATGTTATATTGCCAGATCCTACTACCAAACTCATGTTGAGTTAATGTGAATTACAATAAATAATAGGTAAGTGGATGTATATACTCTAGGAATATGATCTTGAAATGAAAACTAATAAATTGGTGAGGTGTTAGGGATTAATTCAAATGATTACTAACACTAATCCTAAATTGAGCATCATGCAGGTTGAACAACAACATTTTCAACCAAATGACTAGTATGATGCAATCATTGATTGTTTTGATCAATGGTTCTTGTCTATTAGGACCGAGTAGATAACAAA
Organism: Torreya grandis; assembly: GCA_037957365.1. Classification (NCBI taxonomy): domain Eukaryota; kingdom Viridiplantae; phylum Streptophyta; class Pinopsida; order Cupressales; family Taxaceae; genus Torreya; species Torreya grandis. The sequence continues at coordinate 2,278,981 of JARHVA010001137.1, forward strand.
GAAGATATTTGAGGCTCAAATAAGCTCACATATTGATCAAGAATGGGATACTTTATAGGAAAAACTATGAAGGATTATATTTGAGATGTGTTTCAAAGGAAGAATCAGTTAGAATCTTAAGTACATTTCATGAGAAACTTAGAAGTGGAAACCCATCTAGGAAAACAACTAATTACAAAATCCTAAGGGAAGGATATTATTAGCCCACTATTTTTAAGGATGCTCACAAGCATGTTAGGGAATTCCATAAATGCCAAATCTTCAATACAAATGAACCTAAAGCAACTATGATTTTGAGCCAACTTTGATCGACAAACCATTTGATCAGTGGGGTTTAGACTTTGTAGGGGTTATTAACCCTAATTATTTAGCTAGGCACAAGTATGTTCCTATTACCATAGATTATTGTACAAGATGGATAGAGGCAATAGAAACAAAATAGTGTAGGATTGAAGATTTTAGCAAGTTCTTAGAAGAAAACATTTACATTAGGTTTGGGACATTAGTATCATTGGTCTGTGACAATGGATCAACATTTACATATATAGAGATGATTGAATAGGCCTGTGATAATAAGATAGATCTTAATTTTTCATCTAATCATTACCCTCAAGGTAATAGAGTTTTAGAGTCTACAAACATGAATTTGATGAAAGCTATTAAGAAGTCTATAGCTCAAGAACTAAGAACATGACATAAGTTACTAAAGTATGCTCTATGGGCAAATAGAACCAAAGTGAAAGAAGCTCTAAAAGCATCACCATTTTTAACGGTATATGGATAAAAATAAATATTTCTAATTAATCTCAAATTTCCAACTTATAAATTTATGAAAGAATATATGGAATAAAATAAATAATATGCCAATTCCAGGTTGCTTGATATCATCCAAATGGATGATACAAGAGAAGAAGAATTTTATAACTTTAGTAGACATCAAACTACTATCAAAATATTGTTTGACAAATAGTCAAAGATCAAGGTGTTTAGATAGGGAGGCCTAGTTCTCCTTTAGGACAAAGCATCTGAGCCAAAATGAAAACATGAGAAATTCACTCCTTTATGAGTTAGTCCTTACCAAAATATTGAGACATTGGGATAAAACACCTTTAAGCTTAAAGACTTGTAGGGAGCAGAGCTTACTTTGCCAACCAATAGGTAGTATCTCAAGCATTACTTCTCTACTATTCCACCTCAAGTCTTTATGGAGTAACCTATAAGATTAGTTAGGGTTATTGTAGGTAGGTTTGGGTTAGTTTCATTTATGTTCCTTATTTGTATATAGTGTTTGTGAATATTTTTTTGCTTATTATTTTTTTTCATTATTTTGTTCTTTAGTTTCCAATAAGTATTTTACTAATATAGGTATTTAAGCTCTAAATCCATATAAATTCTTAAAATAACTTCATAAACCAAGAATGTGGATATGACTCTTAAACATTGGTTGATCATGGATTTTGGAAATTCAGAGCTTAATGTTATGATTCTGAGAAAATTAGTTGTTCCTTAAAAATATTAAACATTATTTTAATCTAAGTTTGATTTTAATAAGGATTACATGTGCTTGAGTGGAAGTTTGAATTATTAGAATAAAATCATGTTACCACTTAAATAACATTATTGCCTAGGATGAAGTCTATAACTAAGGATGATTGTCTAAAAATAAAAATTTGATAAAAATCCTAAGAACCTAGCTAATTATGGTTTCCAACCTTTATTCGAAAGCTAAATAAAGTTGAAAAATACAAAAATAAAATCCTCATTGAAAATCTAAAAGTTTTTTGAGCAAAGGTAATTCTAGTAACCTCCACCAAGGTTATGGACACCTGGCTGACAGTGAAACAAGGCCTAGAGAGGAACCAAAGGTATCTCTATTAGGGTTATATATTTTTGGTTGGGAGTAGAGGAATGCCCATGCCTTCCCTTTTATAAATCATGATTCATTATGAATACCTAAATATTCTAAAATTCTATGTTAATGATTAAGATCATCAAAATTGGAATTTATTCTCTGAATATCAATGGCAATCAATAAATAAATCAAAGCACACACACAACATGATTGAGTTTTTATGTTTGAACTTAATTTTGCATTGGTAAGACTTGTTTCAATTATGAATTGATCTTAATAATGGTACTTGATCATGTGGAATGATTGGTCTATTTATTATTTTGAACCAATAGTATATGAATTCTAGTATTTTGCAATGTTTCTCCTAGAAGTCACCATTTTTTGAGGTAAACATACCCCCATTTCTATAAAATGAGGACCCTTATTCAATTTTTCAAATTATAATATAAATTAGGAATTAAACTTGATCAAAGTGGATTATTGAATATCATGTTTTTTTCCATCTTACATTGACATGCTAGTACATAAGCTTTATTTTATTTTATCTATTGTGGCTAAAATTTGGCTCGTGTTTCCATCTTGTAGGATCAATGGATCTTCATTGTAATGAAAAAGTGTTCATGATTTTATGCTTTAATGTAAATTTGACCTTTAATTGGTTAAATAATATGGTCCCATTTGAATCCATGTTTAACTAACATTCAAAACCTTAGTCTAAATTAATTTAACCTAAGTTCTTATTAAAATTCATTTATTATTTACAAATGGTCACTTTATTACATTTTAGTTTTAGTTTAGTTGTAGCCTAAGTCTTAATAGAGATTATTAATTAATTAAAACTTTGGTCTATGATTTATGCTAAGCCTTTATATAACTTGAACCCTTATCCTTTGATTTTAATATTTATAGGTATGAATTGAACACAAGAATGACAAGTGTTTAAACTGTATTTGGTCACATCAAATATCAATGGTACATGGATGATCTCTGAAGTCATTAAGTAAATGTTCTTGGATCAAAGATCAATAGTGAATGTTCCTAAATATAAATATAGATCAATGATTTGTATTGAAGGTTGGGGTTAAAAAGCCAATATCAAAGATCAATAGAGCATGTTCAATCATGCAATTGGAGATCTAATGATGAACATGAAGTCAAAATGTCATATGATCCTAAGTTTGAATGTGATAATTATAAATGTCAAACTAATGGTAAATTATATGTAGAATAATGTTCCACATTTAATCAAGTGAATAGGTAACATATCAATGGTTTTCATTTGATCATATGCTTAGTGGATCAATAGTGTACATTTAATCATCCAGATCAAAGATCAATGATGTGTATTTAATCCTATAAATGAAGATTGATGATGTAAAGTGAGTCAAGGATTCAAAAATACTAGATTACATGTGATTATGCCACATAACATAAGAGTGTTAATCATATGGAGACTGATTATGGGGTACATAGAAGACATGCAAAGCTACCAGGGGGCATAATCTCATAAACCTAGATCAACGATTAATGGCCACATTGAAATTCAAATTTCCAAGAGACATAAGATGATGACATGTGTCCAAAGAGATAATAGTCACATTTTAAAAATAAATAATTAGTGTGGCAAGGGGATGCCACAAAGGCATACAAGTCATGTCAAAAGATTTTGTGGACCCAAGAATGTAAAGGTATAAATACAAGATCTAAATTTGATCTAAGTCACCAAAGCACATATTTAAAACTCAATTTCCACATTAAAATTCTATTTAAACATTAAAAAATCCCTGGAATATATGAAAAGCCTTAAATTATTCTTGTATTCACTAATTTGATTTAGAATATAGAGTTTGGTGATCAAAATTGTTCAAGGAGTTCAACTAGATAGCCACAAGATTTGAATTATTATTCTCAAGCACATAATTCTATAAAGATCATAGAAATGAAACATATAGAGATACTTTAAAGAAAGAATTTTAATTATACCTATCATCACATGTAGAAGGTCAATTTTTCAAGGATATAGAGTTCATATCTTCCTCATTAAAAACTAGAGATAATAATTGTTTGAATTTGTTTTGGACAATTGAGAACCAAGGGATTTTAATGAAAGAAGAAGAGAATTTTCTTCTAGTGAAGAGGATATATGATGAAATAGTGAAAATTTAGATGACTGGACTCTATTATGTTACTGCTAAACTAGAGGTACTACACTATACTGATATCCTGAGCCCTATTTCAAAGGTTATGTTGATTTATGAACCTAGTTTGAGTAAAATTACATATATATATATATATCCCTTATTGATTTTAACTTATATTATAAGTTTTGTAGGCCTCAAATATACTTATCTTCTATTAATACATGGGCCTAGAGACATACCATGATGGACATCTTGGTAAAATGGGTAGAAGTAGGTGACAAGGTCATTGTTGATCTTGTAAAGAAATTTCTTGTGAGTCAATTCAGACCTGGGGTTAGAATGGTCATGACCATGTTAAAAAAACTATATGGATTTATAGATACAACACATGTTGAAATAATATGCATGCCTATTGTCTATTTCATCATTGAGGAAATAGTAGTCCCCCTTTTAGGTGAAATCATTAACATTTCCTTGAGGAGGCAAATCTATGGGATTAAAACCAAGAATAGGACTAAATTCTTCATGATGTCCTATTTTATATATTCCCTATGTGATACCACCAAAATACCAAACTAAAGAGAATGGTCCCCAAATGGCACCCAAACTATGTCTCAATGTTATCTAATTTTCACATTTGTAAATACAGAGACCATATCCAATTTATTTGTGATTGTGTTTATCCTCCCTTAAGCCAAACCATTAATGGTATCCCCATGATGAGGGTAAGTCCTTTGGTTAATATTTCCATTTAGACAATGGGAGACATATGGTTATACCTTGATTACACTATTATAAGGATAGAGAGAACCCAAAGCACTCCCCTCAAATTTCTAGTATATGTGTCTGATAATTTAGCAAAACATGGCATACCCATTATTCAATAGAATACATGGAATTCAAAAAACTAAGAGGAAGGAACTTCTACATAGTTTTCACATGACAATTGGAAAAATTATTTTTAGATAGTGGGACCACATTGAAATTGCTTCAAAACATAAGATTTCCTTCAACCTATAGATATATGATCATAGAAAATGGGATCCATATGGTAGAGTAAAGGAATATTTGAGAATCAAAGGTATTTTGGCTATGCCCTATGAGCATGAACCTAATTAATTTGACTTTGTAAACACCAAGGTATCCTCTTATTGTGAAGTTGTTAGAAGATTGAAATAGCAAAATATAAAGCTTGAGTCCATATTGCAAAGAGATCAAAAGATGGAGGATAGATGAAAAATTTGTCCAAGGAAATAACATTTGGTATATGTTAGGTCTTCTAGGATTCCACTAGTAGATATGCAAATAAAACATAGTACTAAAGAAAGGAGACCAAGTGATCTTGCTTAAATATTTTTAGTCCATGAATCTTCTAGAATAATAGAGTAGGAGTTGCCTCAACAAGAGGTTCACATGATATCTTTGGATCCTCAAGAATATGTCAAATATGCATTGAGAATTGTTTCCCTAACATATGAATCAAACATTAATATAGAGGGAGAAAAGGTTGAAGAATCTAAACAAGATAAGGTAAAAGAGAATTCATTGGAATTAATGATTATTGATCCTCCCAAGAGGAAGGTTAAGACTACAATTGTCTCAATGGCAAAGAAAACTAAAGTAACCATAAAACCACCTTTTAAGGATATAAATTTGTTTAGTGAAGATAGTCCTATCTAAGGACTAGCTATACCTAAATGGTTCATGTATGAACCAAGGTTGGAAAGGATTCTTACTACTTATCATCCATAGGCCATAGTAAAGAGTATAAACACTCCTATGTGATAGGGTTTGAATCCTTGGATCATAACATTACAAGATGAAGATGAAAAGAGATTATCTACTCTAATTAAATTAGTTGATATACATGTAGAGGTGCTAAGTAAGCATATGGACCAAGCTTCCATTGGGGTTAGGTATGATCAGCTACCACATGCTTATAAAGGGTCAATGAGACAATTATCATGGATGAAGGCTATGATATTCTACATCAAAAGATGGAATCTTTGGTTCATTTAAGCCAAAAGAGAGAACAAGGACTAAGAGAGGACCCTATGTTTGAAGAATATGTTCTAGAGCTAACACAATCCTAGGCATAGAGGTTACAAGTTAAAGTCAATGGGTTAAAATAGGAGAAGAATAATCTAGAGGAACAATCAATTTTATCAGTCCTAGTGGACATTTTCAATAATTTTGAAGCAACTATCTATGATACATTTAGTTCTTTTAAAGTAATAAGGTCCAAAGTGGACATAGTGAGAAAACATTATACCCTAGCTATGAATGAAGTTAATCAATGGCAAGATTAAAATAATAAAGTAAATGAATTGATCAAGATAGTAATGTAAGGCCAAATTATTAAACTCAAAATAGTTAACCTATCACATTTGAATATGACTATGATAGTCTTTATGAAGAAGATTGTGGATATGAATAAGTGATCTAAAGGCATGATAGGACTTTAAAATGATTTCAAGCAATTGGAGGATAAAATGATACAAATTTTAGGAGGCTTGATCAAGGATCCAACCATACTTAGTACTATAGGATTGATATCTAATTAATATTTCTAGTATAGAGCTACCTAGTTCATCAAAGAGGTCAAGAATAAAATCCAGGGCACCATAAGGGCTGACAATAAATGTATCCTAGTCATGATCCTATCAGTAGATGATAAGATTAGTAATGTTAAGAGTATTAAAGAATAAATGGACAAAGCTGATGAGCTCTTTAAATATTTGGAAAGGCAAGAAGATGAGTTATTCATGAAACCAATCATCAATCTCATATTTATTGATGGACAATATGACAAAGCCATGAATATTTTAGCACAATGGTAAATGACTATAATTAAAAGGGAATCTCAAAGTCAATTGAGTTTACTTATAATATTATTTGTATTAAAATCATGTAAAACATTTAAAAAGAATATTCTATTTTTTAAAAGCATGTGCAATTTGTAATGCATTTGATTTATAGCTTAGTTACATTTAAAAAGTGTAATTAGTTTTAGAATGTTTGTAAAATGACACCTGTCCTTGACCCTTGTCTAATTTTCATTTGATAATGAATAATTGACATACTTCATAGGTTGCTTATAAAAGGGGGCATTGTCATTGTATAGAGGAAAGAATTTTTTAGAGCAAAATTTTTTTATAAATTTTGAAGAAAGTAATACAAGTAAGGGAATTCTACAAAGATTGTCTCATATTTGTTTGTGTGTTTATTATCATGGTTACTTCCTCAAGTTTTTGGTTTGATGTTTATATTTGAATTGATTTTATAAATTATTTATGTGAAAATGTTAATGTGGACTTGTTAATTTGATCATATGTTAGGTTGATTGAAAGTTTTTAGATTCATTTCAATATCCTTGATTTTATTGAAGATGTGATAATGCAATTTTCTCATGGAAGTAAATATTTAAAGTGAATCTAATTTCTAGTTTGTATGTTTCAAATATCTTTATACACTTAATATATGATAGGATTTGTACTTTTGGTAATTTCATGTCATATACTAGTTTGAAGATGCATACCTTTGATGAGATTTGAGCCTTGTCAAGATGTCTGGACTAAAGATCAAAATTATCTTTCTTTCCACCCTACCCTACCTATTTTATCATTTTTTTATCAAATCATTATAGTTTAATTTCTCAATGTAGATATTCATAGTAGATTAGGTTTTCTTGGACTTTAGGTTTTGATCTTCATTCTTTAGACTTATCTAAAATAAATTTCACCTTTTACAAAACTTTAGGACCATGGTTTCTCCCAACAACCACTTACACAATCATTTTTATGAAATGGTTAAATAGCTTGGTTGCTACTCCACCATAGATCTCAAGAAGATCATGAGCATCAACTCATGCCAAAGATTCTTTGAATCTTGAAATGAGAAGTGTTTTCAACACCATGAAAACCATATGATACACTTACATGCATCAATAGGTAGTGTGTACAAGAAAGAAAAAAATAGTGAAACTAAATGGTATATTAAAAAACCACCTAATTAATCTGTGATCTATTCTAAGGATGTAAGAAATAAAAAGTGTAAGTGTGAGCTAATTAATAACATATAAATGTTAATTTAAAATTTAAAACATAGTACAATGTCAATTCAAACAATAGTGTATGCAAAGATTACATAACAGAGTTGATAATGTCACTATTGTACTACTAAATCAAGGGTCTGTTTAAAGAACTAAACCAACAGTGTCAACCTAGTCTTCTAGATAAAAGATAGAATACAAAACTTGGTCAACATAATGGACCTAATTTGTTGTATAGGTGTAGTTTAAAAGACTATAAAATATGAAAAATAGAATTGTAATGAATAACAAAAATGATAGATAAAGAGGGAAAGGAACCTTGGTGGGTTGGAGGATATAGAGGAAAGTGAGATTGTTGTTGAAGTAACTTGAATTTTACTTAAAAATTCTACCAACTATGTTGACTAGGTTGACTTAGTTCTATAATTCCATATTTGATAAAACTTGTAAATAATACCATGCTAACAGTGTTGACTTAATATATTTTTTGGAAGTTTATAGGTGTAATATGTTGATAGAATCAACCTAGTAGCCTATCTGGAAGTCTAAAAGTGTACTATGTCAACTAGGTTGACCTAGTAGCCTATCTAAAAGTGAAATTATGTACCATGTTGAGATGTTAAACCTATTAGCATGTACCTAATGAATACCTACACAAATAGAATAGAGTAGTGTTGATGTGAATGTTTGTTAAACCTGGACACAAAAGTTAGAAACTATACTAACACTATTGATCTAGTATCATAAATATATAAAAATAATAAATAAAATGAAAAAATTATGAAAAACATGAGATAAAACCTTTAAGGTTTAGATTCATGTCAAGTTCACCATACTGTATGCAATCAAAAATGCAACATATCTATAAATCAATCCTAAATTGGAGAAGATAGATAATACTTAGACTTCTTATTAGGGATACATTAGATAATTGAGAACATGACCAATATGGGGATCTACTAGAGTCAATCAGGGGATCTCTTATCATAGTAAATCATATTAGGGAGTGTTCCAAATCCTCTAATCAATCATTATCATGTAACAACCCTAAGTAGGCCCTATGTTTTCATATCTCACTAAAATAATAATTAAAGCAAAGAAATCTAATCTGGTGCTCACCAAAGCTTGTGGCACAAAGTGGGGGTAATAAATAACAAAAATAAACATGCATAAGAGACATATACTCACATCAATGTATATGGAATACTAATACATGTAAGATAAGTAAAAATACATATATATCTACTCTTACAAAGGAGGAACAAATTTAGAAATACTTACCTTTAAAGATGAACCCACCAAGCCTCAATCTCTCCCTTAGCCAAGGTGATTTGGAAGAGGTTGTTGTGGTATGTAAGGATGATAGTGATAAATTATCTCTAGGATACATAACCTATCAATTCATCCAAAAGACTTCTCCATAAGTCAAAATTTGTATCTCCAAATAAAGTATGAAACCCTAAGCTTGTTTCTCAAGTAGAATGGTGATAAGCATATGTGAAATAGATTTTACTTATTCTCTTTTCTAAATAATGGAAAAATTATTTTGCATATATAGGTGGATTTAATCCTAATCTTTTTCAGAAAATTTAGTCGATAAGATCAACCTAATCAACCTAGTAATGAATTTGACAATGAAACATGTTGAATAATGAACTAATTCAACAATATAAGTTGATGTCAAAAACAATATAGGGTCAACCCAGTTGACATAGTATTCAAAATTTCAAAAGGGGATTGTAGTTAGGGAAAGGATAAATGAAGGTGGAAAATGACTAAGGAGTGTACAAAAAATAAGAATAATCTTAGGGATATTGTTTTCAAGAGACAAGTGTGTATATAATAAGTGGTAAAAGGGACAATAATCTTATGAAGCACCAATGGTATACCCACCCATTTCTAGGTGCACCCCTTCAATCATGCACTTAGAGATATTGAGACTCAATGGATTCCTACAAGATAGAGAGCATCAATAAGTGATAAAAATTTAAAAATATTATGTGTTTATAGATCCAACCTATCTAAAAATGGATTATCAATGAACACCAAGGGATTTTTGTTTCTAGGTGCCAAATCATGGATGGCATAATCACCATCCATAAGGATATCCAATCCACATAAATGTCAAAAAAATAAGAAATTTTCATCAAACTAGACATCAATAAAGCATATGACAAAATGTCTTAGAGATTCTTAGATAATTTTTTTGAAAAAATTAGCTTTAACCCCCTTTTCAAACCATCATTTGAAGATGAAAATACACCCCACAATATTTGTTTCTTGTCAATGGAGTTACTAAAGTATCATTCTTAGATAGTAGAGGATTAAAAAAGGATAACCCCTTTCAATGTAGAATTTTATCATCCTCACTAAATCATTGGGAAGATATATTTCAATTGTTAGAACCCAAGGTCTTATCAATGACATCATAGTAGCTCAAGTCATTAGTCTATCTTACCATGATAAATTCACAGACAACATTTTCCTAATTGGATAAGCCTTAGTTAATAAAGCAAAAAATCTCAAAAGGATCCTTATGGATTATGAAAAAGTGTTTAACCAAAGCATCAATTTCACCAAAAGCTCAATATTATTCATTAACACTCACAAAGGTCTTCAAAAGAAGTTTTCCAACATCCTTGGTTATTAGATAGGTAAGCTTCCCTCTACTCATCTAGGAATTCCCCTTTTCACTAAAAAACTAAAAAATGAATATTATAACCCATTAGTGGATAGGATTCCAAAAAACTAGTAGGATAGAAAGGCCATCTCTTAAGTCAAGCTAGTAAACTTCAATTACTCAAAAGTACCATATAGAGTATCCTAATATATTTCAAATCTCTCTTTAAAATATTGAGAAAAATAATAGATAAAATTGAATAGATTCAGTGCAATTTTATATGGAAAGGGATGGAGGAAAGGTTCAGATTCCCCATGTTCTATTATGACAAAGACTATATCTTAAAATCTAATGGGGATTAGGCCTCTATAAAATGAGAAACATGAAAAAATATCTCCTTTCAAAACTTGGTTGTTAAAATATGAATGAATAAAAATAATGGACACAAATTATTAAGGTGAAATACCTAGAAGGAAATAATATACACAACTTTCTCTAGGAGGAAAGTCTTGTGGATGTGTCAACCTTCTATAAGGTGATCACAAGCAAAAATAGAATATTATAAAAGGGTTACATGTGGAAAATCAACAACATGAAATCTATGGATTTATGGGATGACCCATGGTTATCCCAAGTCCCCCTCAGTCATCAACATCCTTATAAAAATATTTCTCTAAGATTTAAAACTAATTGGGGCACAAAAGTGAAAGATTATTAGTTAGTCCATAATGTCACCTTTTATTGAAAACCTTTACACCTGGATACCACCAATGGTGAGGACTCCCAATCTATAACCTTTCCCAATTTTAAACTCTAGCATAACCACATCCCCCATCTCCCTAAGGAGTATTTTTTAATTTAGCCAATGGAAGATAATCAGTCTTTCTTAGTGAATTCAACTTACTTGGTTAAACTTGATTTGGAGGACAATTTGGATATTTGGTACCCTCTCTAGATCAAACATCTCATCCAAAAATTTAACATCTTTAGTTTTATGGTGGCATAAAATAGGATCCTTACTACTAACAATTTGTTTAAGCAGGGAATGACCATCACCAACCACTATTCACTTTGTATCTCATCTGATGAGTCTGTTCACCACCTTTTTCTAGATTTCTCCTTTAGCCCTTTTGTGTGGAATCTCCTACTCCAGTAATTCCTTATTTCTTAGGTCTATTCCAAGTCTATTTAGGATCTTATTCTATAATGAAAACCTCCCTATCCTATCCCTTCCCTTTCCTTTTTGTCATCCCTTACCCTACCACACTATTTTTGAGCCATCTAGAATGATCAGATCTTTCCTATTCAGAGCTCCTCCATTGGGTCCTTTTTGTTATTCTATCTTAGATAATTAGAAAGAATTCATCCCTAGGGACAAGGTTAGGTTCTCCTTTGTTGAGTCTCCCAAAGTCAATAAAAAATCAACATTATACCCAACAATCTTGTCCTCCACATGGTTGGCTCAAGCTCAAATTTTATGGTTCCTAAAAAGGCAATATGGGTCTTGTAAGGGGTAGTGTATGATTATGGATCATGTTGGTTTAGTTATTGCTTCCTATGTGGGTCCTTTGTGCCACCAAACTAATCATGTTACTAAGGCCATGGATTCCTTTTAGGGCATTCATATTGTGTCCCATCTTTACATCCCCAAGCTAATCATTGAGTTAGACTCTCTCAATATCCTCAAATCCATTAATGGAAAATTAACCCCCTCACTCACTATTGAAACAATAATTAATGATGTTTGGGGTCTTTTTCTCTCCTTCAAGGAGTTCTCTATCATTCATGTCTACTAAGAGGGTAACTCATATGTTGATTTCTTTGCTAAATTCAGAGTGGGTTATAATAGATTGATCATGTGGGAGGATCCTAATCTATTTTCATCTCAGATTTTAAACACTTTTTATAATGATTGTAGTCAAACATCATAGTGACATGGTTAAACAAGCCCTTGTGGTAGCATAAATGGTAATGTTTAGATATTTCTTCTTCAAATGAATAATGATTTCCATATTGTTTGATCTATTGGTAATAAAAATTTGGCTTAATTATATAAAAACCAAAAGTCTAGTTTTGTGATAATAGTTATTAACCTCTATAGATATTAAAGGTCTATAAAGGTGATTATGGGTGGTGATAGAGATCACCTTGATCTAATTTCATGCCCAGAGGTTTAGGGTAAAAAAGTTTTGGAGGAAGCCCCATAAGGGTGGTCTAACTTCCTACATGTAGCATATATTTAGCCATGATGAAGAACTCTCAATGGACTTTGTGGTTTTTTAGAGTAAGTACATAGTGCGAATGAGGGAAATGAGAATTTTCATGTATGAGAATAGCATAAAATAGGTGATTGGTATGAATTATGAAGGGATGAAGGCATTCAAGGATACTAGTTAGAATAGCAAACTCATGTAAAAAACATAGAATAGATGAGGTCATGAAGTAGTATAACAAGAAGGGCTATCCCAAGAAGAAACTTCCCAAGTGTTGGCTAGACATTTGCCTCCAAGTTATGAATTACCTGACTATGGAAGGTAAGTTTACCTTAATATTATCACACCATTTCCTATTACTCAACCTTTTCCACACAAATATAGAATTATCTTACCATATTATCTATTTGAATCTCTTGAAAACACTTCCTTAGCCTATGAGGTTAGTGATAACAATGATATTATCCATCATGGCTTGATTCTCCTACTATTTCAAAAGGAAAAACCCTTGTACAATATGAATAAAGACCTTATTGAAGAAGACCATGACCCCTCAGAAAAGGATGAAGGATACCCCACCCCTAGTCCTCCCCCTAACCAATCTAGAAAAGAACCCCTTTAAATGATTGTTAGCCACATCCACTGACTCTACTAATAAAAAACCCAAATCCTTTGATACCATAGGGAAAGAGTAAATTATCCTCAAGGGTGGTGTTAATCTCACTTTAGATAATTATATTAGGAAACATAACAAGTAATTAGGTGTCTTCTTGGACAATATGGAAAATGTGGAGATTGATATGTCAAATCTCATCAAAGATTGGAACTATGTGAAGTATAAAACAATGGTTTTTAAAAATATTTGGTCATAGTTTTTATGATGGAGACCACTACAAAATATAAGATGACTGAATAGGTGGAGTTCTCAAAAGACATTTATAACCTCCAGTCCACCCATCAACCTAAATGGATCCCTAGTTCCTCCTACAATAATATCATATAGATATCTTTTGAAGGCCTTTCCAAATGCATGATGGGAAAATTTTCCAAGGAATTATTGAAGGAATCAATAAAATAATCATAATATGAGGCTACTGATGTCAAGTCTATCTCTGAGGAGATTTCTCCTTATGCTTAGTATTGTTATTTTATGTCTTTTATAATAATTGCTATCAATTTTTGTTTTTTGTTACTAGGTTGAAGACTTTATCTACACTATGGACATTATAAGATTATTTTTTAATCTTAGATATAAATTTTTAACATTTTGGTTACTGGATCCCTATAAAACTAACGTTATTTACTTATAAAAAAATTACATATTTAATGTTGTTGAGGAATATATGGAGGTACATAAAATTGAATTTTATGTGATGGATGTATATTAGAATGCATCATGGCATAAATATTATAGGTACCCAAGTAACACTTTATACAATCATAAATCTAATTGAATAAATGGTGGCAGGCATGTAGTAAATTATAACATTGGGAAAGAGAGAAAAATGTTCAAATAACAACATAACAAATTCTTATGTATCAATAATCTTTAAGATAAATTAAGACATTTTTACAAATTTGACTAATTCTGTAGGATAGGATGGAATCAAAGTTACTCAAATATTACTTCCTAAATTATATACCCACAATTTAATGTGAAATAAATGTAATGGTGAGCTAAATTTTTGAACCTTCCTCTTGTGTCATAACCAAAATTCAGCCCAAAATTTAGCAAGATAATGAATGAAAATTTTTAGCATGTTTCTATTGTAAAGAAAAAATTCTTCACCAAGTGTGACAAGTCATTTTTTTACAATAAACATAGAGCCACACATGCCCAAAATCACCCTTAAATGTTTAATATCAATAAAAATGGCATAATTAATGCTTTCAAATTTCTAAAGCACACTATTATTTCCACAAATTACAATCAAAGGAATAACATCAAGGATTCTTAAGCATTGTACATGATAAAATGGAAAGAATGAAAACTTGCATACCAAGGATGAGCAAGAAAGTTAAGTCAATAAGTAATGTTATGAATCTCCTAATTAATATAACTAGATTCTCACACATGGACACAAGACTAGGCATTTTGGCCAATTTGGCTTACCATTTGTTGAACGTAGGGCAAATTACATAGTCACATCATTGGATTTATATCTCAATAAGTTTGAGAAATTTATCATTAATTAATATGATGATTTTTTATATAATAGTAGTGGATTATCAATACATACATTACATGATGTACTAATAGAAAATGATGTGCAAGAAAAAGTTAAAGGGTACAAAGATAAAATTTTCCATTCTAAATTAATAAGTGTTGCTAGTACATATACTTCATTAAACAATAGACACCAATTATTTAATTTCAAATATATAATATTTCAAGAGACCTTAAGAATCATACCCTATTTACATTTACATCCATGTTGACATTAGAAGGGGTATTCAACATTATGTATGTAAGCTTCCTTATAGTGGGACACACTCATGAAGATATAGATCAGACATTTGGTAGATTAATAACATTATTATGGAAATTATACACATTTTATTTTCCACATATCATGGACACCTACATAACATGCCAATAGGGATCATGTATGTTTACTCCTTACCTTATTGAGGAAGTGTATTACTTCAAGTCCTTTATAAAGCCACGATTGTATGATGGAAACCAAAATATAGTGGTTATTAGCAAACATAAGATTTTTAGGTTTCATGTTATGAATGGCATACTAGTGATGGAATATAAAGTGATAATAAAATATCTGCAATGGTCTCATCCAATCATAACATGTCATAAAAAATATAATGGTGAGTTAAACATGTCATAAGAATAACCTCCTCTAACACCTTTTAAATAAATCAAATATATGGAAGATATCAAAAAGGAATAAAATAATATATTGAACATTGGGGAAGAAACATAACAAGCATATATAGAAAATATTGGCTTCCAAAGAAACTACATTAGGGAAATGTTTTATGTTCTTTGGATAAACCATTTGTATATCATATTAGGATGTTAGATGATTTATTTTACCATAAAAAAATCCAAGACAAATACATATTTGACCAAATAAATTTACCTACAATATTTTATAGGGAAGACTAAATCAACCAAAATATGCCAAGTAATAATGATATTTATGTGGGGCCTACTTGTGAAAGACCTAAAGAAGTATTCAATCCATTGATGGATGTGTATGTGGGATAGATGATTTTAGTATTAACAAAAACTTAAAATGACAATATATCTATAGGAATAGCATATGGGGATATTTAACTTAAAGTGGAAGGTGAGAATGCGGATAAGAAGGTTAGGATTCAATATTAGAAACCTAAAGGGAGAGAAAATTGTGCAACATTGTATCATGGTTTGTTAAGGTCAAATAATACATGGAAAAAATAATATGAAATTAAATAAGAGATTGATGTGTATAATACCATTTATTCATGGACACCAAACAAAACATGTAAAGGAGGATCAATTAAAATAGATGATAAATAACATGAGACATTAAAACATACCTTGAACTATTTGAAAAAGGTAATGAATGCTAGGTTACTTTGTGAAACTATTGAAGATAATAAATTAATATGTGATATTATATTGACCTAAGATGTGGGTTTATTATAAATGATTATTTAATAATACCTTGAAAATGAATGTACTATATTTAAATATAAATGGAATATTGATATTTATTTCATCTAATATTTTCCATTAATACATTTGACATTATTGTTATTATATTAAGTTCATAGAGTCTCAAAAAATTTAAGTTAATTTATTCAAAGTTCATATATCCATTGTTATTTTATTTTGATCTAACTTAAATGCCTTCACATATGTGGCTTTCCTATAGAGAATAGATAAATATACCATATTTACAACATTTATAAAGACATAATTAATTTAAATAATTATACAACATCAAAAGAGAAAACATGGAAATCATTACAAGGCCAAAGAGTCACAAAGTCATGGACTTATCCTTTTTACTTGTGTAGGTGGCCTCATAAAATGGTTAATCAAATTTATCTCTCCATATGTGGTATTTTTGTGCACAAAACATATCAACACATTGTGATCATATCTTGAATTTCAACCAATAATTAGGCACACACAATGGTTTGAAAAAATTTGTGATAAAAAACTAAATACACCTGGTGATTAGAATGGGATCTCAAGGTCATAAAGTCATGGATGCTTTGTGCACATGTAAATTTATGAATTTAAACTTATACTAAAATCAGGTGCATTAGTCATGAAGATATGTATTTGGGACAAAAAATTGTGATCCTTGGTTTAAGAGATACAATGTGGCTATGAAGTGATTAATTATTTCACATGGGTATGATATTAAATGATCTTTTTTCAAATTTAGATAAATGTATGTGAAATATAATTTATTTTTATATAGGTACATTGGAAAAAACATTTGTCAATATTGTCCAATACGTATACATAATGTAAATATAGTGCACTAATATTTGTTAATATTTCTTACATGACTTCATGATATGACAAGTTAATAAGAGGTAAAAGTTGCAAAAATATTAGGCAACACTATGCCAATTATTAAGTGGTACTAGAACAACTATGGGGCAATATGTGATCAATACTAATTAGGATATAATTGTAACCTAATTTCACACTAGTTAGAATCTAACTATAAAAACATTAGAATCTAATATCACACTACTAAAAATCAAAAATAGAGATATTGGAATCTAATATCACACCACTAAAAATAAAGAATAGAGATATTAGAATCTAATATCACACTTGTTAAGAACCAAATAATATCAATATTAGAATCTAATATCAAAATAGTGAGAAACCAATAATAGCAATATTGGAATACAATTTCATCAATTCTAAGACCATAAACGGTGATAATTTAAGTCCATATGATTAGACATATGTCAAAATTTAAATAAATCATTATTCATTTTTACATTATTCACTCAAGTGTATAATTGGTTGTAGCATAGAACCTAAGATTAATTTTGTAGGATGAGCCTTCTTTTGAGGTATAGAAATTTCCATGATTTTTTTTTAATAAACTAAATTAGTTTTGAAGCATATAAAGACATGAAAATATATCTTAAAAGAGTTATAAACATAGGAAACATAAAATATTTTGAATAATTATTAGGAAAAAGATATGAAAAAATAGTGATACAATTTTTGGATCATATACTAACTTTATCAAAATCGTAAATAAAAACCCAAAAATGTTTTGATTACTAAATCTAATTTTCCAAAAATAACAAATTACAGGTAATTAGGCCATAAAAAATATACTAATTTGTGTTGGACATTTGTTATGTACTTTTATTGATGTACACCCCTTATGTATTGTATACATAGACATGAAAATTTGAGTATGGGGCATCACCCTAGTTAGGGAGTTAGGGGTTGGTCGTAGATAAAAAATTATGGTGTTCTTATACATAATTTTGTACTTAGATGTGTGGTTTAAATTGATACTATTATAGGGGCAATTTCATAATCCATGTTTTATGGGAATTATTATGGGTTGTATTCTTATCTTATGGTTTTGGTACCCATTATATTGTAATACCATTTAGGCAATTACCTATTGATGTGCCTATATATATTCACATATTCATTAGGGTAAGGATTTTTTTGAAGTACCAATTTTATTGTAATACCGCTTAGGTAGTTACATATTGATGTTCTTATATATATTTACACATGGATTAGGGTAAGGAATAAATTTAAATTACATTTTATATTTTAAAATAGTTGAGTTATTGAAATATAAAATAATTTTATTATACTATTTTTTCTAAACCCAATAAAATCTTATGTAATATGTAATCACATGTGTATTCCTTTTTTCGTATTTGATTTTTAGCTTAAATATTTTGTTGGTATTACTTCTCTTTTATTAGTTTATTGTTCATTTTATCTTCAACTCAGAGGTGAGACTATTAGGAATTTAAAATTTTTTTAGGGTTGACATAATTATCTTATGATTTGGTGTAATTTTGTGTGCATGTTGAATACATGTAGAAGGTTGAATGGGATTGTGGAAACTCAATGCATGTATTCAGTACATAGGCTTCCCCCCTTGGTTGTAATATTTTCTTGTTATCCCATGAAAAAAATTCCTAACTAATTTTGACCATTATTCCTAGAGTTTAAAACTTGAACAATAATAACAAATATAAAGTAATATTTAAAACTAGCATTATAAAAACTTTGCATATTGTTTTGTGGATATTAAAAAGTTTTTTGGATATTAGACACATGTTGTGGGTAGGGTGTCTTAGCCTAATATTATTAGGAAGGCATTGTATATATTTAGATGTGGTAGCTCTTGCATTGATTATTTAGAATAACATGATATGGAAGAGGTGTTGATGAGGATTATTAGCTAACTCAATGTTATATGACAAGTGGGTATGTCTCAACCTCTACTTATAGAGACCTAAAACAAAGGTATGTATTTGTCTTTTTTTTATTTTATGTGAAATATTTTTTCTCATTGAAAATTTTTAATACAAGTTGATTACAACAAGTCTACTACTTATAGGGATTGTTAAAGGATGGGATAGGGTAACATGTTCAATTGAGTGGGTATCCCTTAACTTTTACTTCTAAGGACCCTCCATAGAGTTATACATTTTTATTTTATTTTTTAACTTGAAATATTTCTTCTAATTTAAATGATATGATATAAATTTATTATAAGAGGTATACATATTTATTCTAGAGGAATAAAATTCCTTCATTTGATTATATGGACTCACCATAGAGGTATAAATTTATATTAAGTTATTTAAATTGATTTCGAATAATTGAGCTATCACATCCTTTAATTTTAATGGAGATCATATGAGACACATGAATCTCTTTCCCTAATCATCATAGACGTAGTGTAAGACCCATAAGGTAGGAGGTCTCTCAATCTATCCTTAATGAATTACTCCCTTAGGGTTAAGTAGGGTGGCTTTAGGATCACCATTATTTTAAGATGATGATATACCCTCTCATTTAACTCCTGAATAATATAGAAAATAAGTGTTTGAAACCCTTTGTGTCAATCTATATATGAATAATAACATTAAAATATTAATGGATGGTCGAAGAAAATAAAAAGTTAATATGTTTTACTTGAGTATTTTAATATCTTTTATTTTTGTTTTCATTTTATTAGTTTTTCTATTTTAATTTTTTTTATTTGTTATGTTATATTATTTTATTAAAATAAAATATATTTGACATTTAATATTTTTTAATTTTAGATATTTAAAAAAACCATCTATTTTCTAAGTCAAAAAATTATTTTATGAAAAAATCCATCTAGAATGGTATAAAATATTAGTTGAGCATTGCACGTAACTATTATTAATATCTAGGGAGAGTTCAAAAAATCCCATTATAAGGTAAATATAGCTAAAAAATATACATCAAAAGGGCTTAGGATAATGAAGAAGCATATGCAAGTAATTATGTTGCGTAAATACATATTTTTATAAGTTTTATAGTATTTTAATAATTTTTAATATCTATAATTTTTAGGTTCAATACTTATGAAAGACTGATGTAAGAGGAGGGATATTTGACCTCCTTAAGTAAAATGAGACATTGAATATTTTTTTCAATGAATGGCATTTTAAGGAAAATTATGAGGCTATTGTTTATATAATAAAATTAATGAGACATTAAAGTTCACTAATTTTTATTTTATTAAATAAATATTAAAACACAAGGAAAAGGGTTAAAATTTAAGAGTGCAAAAAAGTGATCATTGTGACTCAGTACCTAGGGAAAATACATGAAGATCAAGATACTAAAAAAATGAAAAGTTATATATTATTCATTATAATATTTTTTATGTTTATATAAGTTATTTTATATAAATCGGTAATACACATAATTTAATTTTGTGTGTGTGTGTGTGTGTGTGTGTGTGTGTGTGTGTGTGTGTGTGTGTGTGTGTGTGTGTGTGTGTGTGTGTGTGTGTGTGTGTGTGTGTGTGTGTGTGTGTGTGTGTGTTTAATGACATGAAGGAAATAAAGTGTGCATGCAATTAAATTCCACAGAATGGGGGGAAAATACTTCAAAAAGTGAGCTAATATATCTAGACGTACTATTTACTTAGTTCATAATTATGTAAACTATAATTTAGAGCACTTATATAACTTTTAAATTATGTATTTATAGGTAAAAATACAATGTTTCATATTTTAGGGTCCTGATATTAAAGAGGAGGACTAGGATGATTAAGATCTTGATTACATTGATGAGTATTCTCTTTAAGATGAGACAAATCCTAATGTAGTCATGACAGAGGATGATGATGATGAAGTGAAATATGTATCTAGACACTATATTTTATTTATGTTTTAATTTAGAATGGACTTTGTGTTACTTCCTCAACATTAAAATATTATACATTATTATATAAATAAGTTTCTAATTAAAATATTGTATTTTTTATTATTCAATTATAAAATTTAACTTAAAAATTTTAATTTCAAATTATGTTATATATATATATATATATATATATATATATATATATATATATATAACATCAAAAATATAAATAATATAATAAAATTATATATGTATTACTCCTGAAACTGAATCAAGTCTCTTCTGGTGACTTCAAACCAATTTCTCTCTATAATATTGTGTATAAGATCATTTATAAGGCTATTGCATAGATATTAAAGGTTTTTTTACCTCTCATAATCCATAAATAACAATGAGGATTTCTGACAAAAAACAAATCCTATACAGGGTCATGTTGACCTATGGAATTCTTCACACCCTTAAATCAAATAGTAAACCAAGCATACTACTAAAGTTTGATATATATAAGGAATATGATAGAGTCAAATTGATTATTATTAGAAAATTATTGGATACTATTGGTTTTCCATAATATTCAATTACTTGGTTAATGAATTTTGTGACTAGGGCTTTCTTTTCTATTCTAGCTAATGGATACCCAATGTGGTTTTTCTAAAGTTCAAGAGGTATCTAATAGGGAGATATTCTTTATCCTTACCTCTTCATTATTATGGTGGAATATTTTGGGAGATACTTCAATATGTTGATACAAATTAATAAAATCCAAGGGTTGAAGGCTTATGAAAAAAATTCCTCAGATACACATCTATAAGTTACGGATGACATAATTTTGTTTTGTATAATGGAAATGTCTAAGGCAAGGGTTCTTAAGAAAACTTTCAAACTATATGAAGTTGCTTCAGGATAGAAAATAATCCTTCATAGATCACATATATTATATGTTTTAATGTTTATATAAAAATTAAATGTTGGAATTCAAGGATTCTAGGCATACACAGGAATTTTCATTGTAAATTCCTTGGTGTGCCTTTGTTCATTAGTCATATAAAATCCAAATTATGACATAATTTAATTGATCTAATATGTTGAATAGACTATATGGATGGAAAACTAAATTATTTAGCCTTGCTAGAAGGATAATTATTATCAATAAAGTGCTTCAAGAAATACCTAATTATATTTTTTTAATAATTTGTGATTCCTTGGCACATAGAATGAATAAAATCATGAGACATTTATTTTGGCATGGTAAGGAGGAGAAGAGGGATATTTTTATTATGAATTGGGAAACTGTATGTAGATCAAAGATGTCAAGAGGTACAAGCATAAATAATATTCAATATCATAACTGGGATTTGGGGGAAACATTAACTTGGTAGTTGTATTAAGAAGCTTTGGATCCTTGGAGTTGTATGGTTTATGGTAAATATTATATGAATTATTTGAGAGTATTTTTATCCAAAAAAATCCACCTACTAGTTATCAGATTTGGAATTTCATCTTGGCTTCTAGAAAGATAATTTGTGATAATTTTACATGTGATATGGGGAGCAGTGAATTGAAAATGTTTTGGCAGGATTCTTTGCAATGTGAATCAACACTTTTTATAAGAGGATATTTGGATGATCTATAACAAATTTTGAAATTAAAACTAGGATTATAAGTTTTTTATCATTGGGTAACATCAAATACCAATGCTAGGAATTTATAGGTTTGTAAATAATTAGAGTAGATTTAAGGATTAGACAATCATATTTTTTTTGTCTCAACTTCAATAATAATATTTATGAGAAACTAGGTGCATTCCTTAAGATGAATAGGGGATAGATCAAGCATATACAATGTTAGAGTTGGTTACAATGTGGAAGTTATGGATGAGGCTATGGAACAGTGTTGGTATGCTTCACTATTATGGAATTAAATTTATACACCCTAGATAAACGCCTTTGCCTAGTTGGCTTATTTGAATAAAATCCTCAAACAAGTAAAAATTTTAATGAATGGGATTTTTTTGTCCTTCCATATTTGTTTAATGTAAATAAGAGGGGAAATTAGTTGATTATTTTCTTTTAAAGTAGTTATTAAGAAATAAATATTTGATCTTGTTTGTTTTCTAGGCTTCATATTCCTTGGGTATGCCAAAGATCTATCAAATAAACATATTTGTCTTAGCCTTTGGGTTTGAATCACCTCTTATATATTTAATAGGATGCTCCTATGAATGTTTTTTGGTACATCTAGAAAGTTAGGAATAGTAGTCTTTGATAATAAG